>ARYC01000203.1:0-200692 GCA_000711775.1 Oxytricha trifallax | reverse complement strand
TGAAGACTGCTAGAATCATTTCTCAACTGAACAAAGCTTGAAGAGACACCTTAAAGAGGTACACTCTGGCAAAGCCAAGATGTATTTCAAGCATGAAAAGTTAGATGGTAGGTATTAGTGTACGACATGCATGAATCCTATACTCACTCAGCTAAAGTTAAAAGGCATATGCAAAAGCATCACCTCAGTGATTTCTTGATTGAAGATTAAGAGACTAAAAAACTAGTACCAGCTAAAAGAAAATATAATACTCTTGAGTCATAAAGAGAGCAGCAAAAGAGTCTCAAGAGACAGAAGCGATATGAATAAATGAACCAGCCAGCTGGTAATACATTTTTAGCATGCTTCTAAGCGAAGGCTATGAATACACCTGCATTAAATGTAGTTGATCTCAGCACTTGTATTGAAAACTACTTGAATATAAACGTGCCTGCAAAAGCAAAGCTCATAGTAGTTGATGAGTATGCATACAAGGTGTATCCATTCAGTTATCTTTTTAAGAACCAACACTATTAGAACGAGTATGCTAATGAATACATGGTACTTAGAGAGGCCTAAAGAAAAGACTGCAAGAATTTGCTTAAGCTAAATGGTGTTATATTAAGTTATGGTTTCATCCCATTAAGGCTAAAGAAATTTGAGATGACTCTGAGAGACTACCTATATCACAATAGATTACCTGATGATTTAAACGATATACTCTCAGATATGATTCAGGGTGTTAAGGAGTTGCATGAACTTGGATATGTTCATAGAGATTTGAAGCCTGAAAACGTTATGCTAAATCACTGCCCTTTAGAAGTAGTGGTTATCGATTTCAATAGAGCTTGAAGATAGGAGATTGTCACTTTAGCACAGGTACTTGGTACTCCAGGTTACTTCCCAATAAGAGAGAAGTGGACTAATGGTTCTGTTTATTGGGATGTTTGGGCAGTAGCAGCAATATTATTAGAAAGTGACATGGAATGTATGTCTTACTTTGGTACAAAGCATGAAAAATAATCAATAAGTTTGGCTCAGAAACATATAAAGTAAGAAGATGTCTGCTAAGAAATTAAAAGCATAGTAGAGATGATAGTCGTGAGAGCTCCTAACTATCCTCGGTAAACATTTGATGACATACTTGACCCACTTGAGAGAGCAAGGTTCAAAAGATATAATAAAGACAAGCAGATAAAATTTGTATGATTTAAGTAACTAAATTTCATTAAATATTCATTAAATTAAGATAAAACCTGCATTTTGTCTACTAACCCCAATAAGACCCCAACTATACCCTACTAATCAAAGTACTTATAAACCTCACTAAGGGGTTTTGGGGTTTTGATTCATGGAAGATGAGTAGGGTAGAAGTTGTAGCCCATACCCTAAGCTATCGAATGGTGCATATATTCCAATACAAATTCCTTTAGGATACGGAGATAAATTGAAAATAAGGTCAAAATTTTTGTAAAATGATGAGAAATATTGAAATCGATTTTTCTCGCTTGGCAAATTTGATGGTGATAAACTCAAATCAAATCTTAAGCAGATTATCTCATGAAGAACATTTCTTCTCCTATAGTCAAATCAGTAGCTAATTACATTAGAGAGATAAATCGAAAATAAATCTGATATAAAATAAAGTGTGAAAACTTAAATGTAACAAACATCACTCATATAAATTCTTGAGGCTACGAATTTAAGATTTTAATGAAGAGCATATTATGATCTATCATTTATCATCTAAAAGTTTTTCAGTATCAATTCACTGAGCAGAGAAAACCCCTAAACCCTTCTGGATAATTTTCGGATTTTTGAAAACCCAATTTCAAAATTTGATTTTCCGAAAATTATCCATAAGGGTTTAGGGTTTTCTCTGCTCAGTGAATTGATACTGAAAAACTTTTAGATGATAAATGATAGATCATAATATGCTCTTCATTAAAATCTTAAATTCGTAGCCTCAAGAATTTATATGAGTGATGTTTGTTACATTTAAGTTTTCACACTTTATTTTATATCAGATTTATTTTCGATTTATCTCTCTTATGTAATTAGCTACTGATTTGACTATAGGAGAAGAAATGTTCTTCATGAGATAATCTGCTTAAGATTTGATTTGAGTTTTTCATCATCTAATTTGCCAAGCGAGAAAAATCGATTTCAATATTTCTCATCGTTTTACAAAATTTTTGACCTTATTTTCAATTTATCTCTGTATCCTAAAGGAATTTGTATTGGATTATATGCACCATTCAATAGCTTAGGGTATGGGCTACAACTTCTACCCTACTCATCTTCTATGAAACTCACACTGAAGGAAGTTATTGAGGGAAAAGTAAAATTTCGATGCTCTGACTTTTGACTTCAATAACTCTTTAACCTAATATCTATAAATTTTCATATAAATATTCTACTTAGCTTATAGAATTCTCTATCAAAACATAATTCTAAATTTTTCAATATCTCTTCACCCAAGAGAGAAAACCCCGAAATCCTCTTTTTCGGACCCCCTCATAATCAAAAAGTTGTACTGTGATGGAAAAAGGAGTATATCTTCGCTCAGAGTGATAGATAAGTGATGAGGTCTGAACTCTACCTTTGGAATTGTGTCCGGAATTTGTGTCCATTTTGGAATTGTGTCCGGAATTTGTGTCCATTTGACTAGAGGTGATGTTTGTTACAATGTAACAAAAATCAAAATTTGGTCGAGTACCTGCAAAGAAATTAAATTATCTCAGGCAGCGATTTTTTTCACGATATTACTCTAGAAGGAATAATGTAGATCAAAACATAAGCTACATGTTCTATCCTACTCATAATTGATGGAAAAATCACTCAGAGAGTTATTTCGATTTTAGTGAAAGTCAAAAAAATTTCATATGATTTCGTTTAAGCTAAAATTTTTGAAAAATAAATCGAATTTTAATTGTAAATTAACAAGAATTATAATTTGCTCAGAGCTCATCACCTACAGATACCCATCCTTCCCTTAAATTATTCTTTCGAGCAAAAAGTTCGATGTACCATCCACCTGGACAAAGTTTCTCCACAATATCTTGAATTGCTTCCGGCTTTTCTGAGTTTTATCCTGGAACCTCTTCAATAATGTCATCAGCTGAAAAGGCGTTCATGTTAGGAGGTACGCTTCCTTTTAGTCCGACAAGGCAAATTTCTTTGCTGTGCCTTAAATGGAATCCTGGCCTCTTTTTATATTTTTTCTACGAAGCTTTCTTGATCCAGCATATACTGTCTACTATTCTAAATTTTTTCTATTAAAGTAATAATTAACTTACCTATATCCCTTGAGAAGCATAAATGCAATTGCATCCACAAATTTTTGAGCGACAGTCCACATTAGTAAATATCCCTCATCTTGCAAGTCTTCTATTTCTAGGTTATATAATTTCTCAGTCGAGAGTGTATTATATGGGATGAAGTCCTGTCCTGTTTCTGTAGTAAAGTTTATTCCCCTGGTGATACTACTTAAAATTTCTTATTTGTAAATTTTTTGTGAACCTCACCAATATTCTTACAGGTGCCACTTTTTGTTAAATCAGCTTTTATTGGAATTGAAGGAATTTTTTATTCAAAGTTTTTGAGTGATTCTAAATTTATTTCAGCTTATTATAATTAATAAGAGTACAATTTAAGAATTTAGTCATACTCCTTCCTTTCGCTCTGTATTTTTTACTATAAATCCTAAATATGTTGATCGTGGGAGTCTTTGATTTTGCTTACAATTTCCAGTTTTATTTGCTATTGTTGTACTTTTAAAAACCCAATAATTTCCTAGACTGTTTCATTAATAAATGATAAGCATTTATTGATAAATAATATTTGTTTAAGTTATGATTCCATGTCTTTCACAGTTATTTCTTCTTAGAATTCTAACAGTTATATCATAATATTTTAATTAGTAAATTCAATTTTTTTTATCTCAAGTTTTGAATTTTTTAAAGCTGTTTTATTTCTTTTACTTTTATCTTTTATGGATCGATATATTCAATTATAAGCTTTTCTGCCTTTTTACCTTCCTTGGCTAATTTTGATGATTAAACAAGATGTTGAATAATTATTGATTTACAGTTTAATTGTTCTTGTATTAAAATGTCATTATTAGGCTGTTTGTTATTATTATTTTTTAAATACCCAACTTATTTGCAGAAGTCTTGATTTTTAAACTACTGAAGTACTTAATTAAACTCATTTTTAAATTAATCTTATGAATTATTCTCACTCTCATAAGATTCATAACCATTGTTAATTAATTACAATTTTTACTTGTACTCTTATTAATTTGATTTCGAGATTTAATTTGAAGCTTTGACTTTCTAAATACTAACCTTTTCATCTGTAATTCTATAATCTCTATCTTTCTTAATCTTGAATCCATGAATTTGAATCCCATTTTTAATTAGTATGTTTTTATGGCAATTCAAAACGTGAGAAGTAATTGATTTTGTATTCACTCTTGAGTCAGGTTTGTTGTTACTTTCGCAGTATAGGCATACAAATACTGTCCTTTCCTTGACCAAGCTGTTATAATTAAGTTTCTTCTACTAGATTGGCGTGTTTGTTTTAACCATTGTGATATTCTGAGAAGAGAGGTTAACAATTATTTGTAAAGTTGTTATAGTTTAATTTATTGAAACTTGTTAGTGATTTTATGTGTAAAAAAAAGTCTTTAAATATTTATTATTTCTAAATTATTTACTCTTAGTTTTAATACAGTTAGTTGCTTATTTTATATCAAACTAGATGTTAAATTGGATTAGATTTCTACAATTTTATACTATTCTCAATTTTGTAGCAAATTTTCTTGCTTAAAGTTAATTTTTTAAACAAATATAGCATCGAAGATTTTGCTCTCTAATTGCTAAATGGATGACAACAGATTTTGGTAAACGAGCTATAATTTTTATTATTAAAGCCAATAAGCCCTCAAATAATTGAAAGTGTATCTAGGATTTTAATGTGAAAAAGTTAGTTTTTAAAATCCTTATACTCTTAATAAACTGTTTTTTATTATTTTTGAAGAATAAGTTTCTTTTTCCTACGCAATCTACATGGTTCTCAAATTATTTCCATACTTTTTTAATACATTTAACAGTTTTTTACCAATAAATTGCTAATTTATTTCCAGTTTAAGTTTGGAAAGTTTCACTCTATAAAGATGATCGTTTGCACTTCTTGATTGATAAACTACACTAATTATAGTAATTATTATGGCTAGAGTTTCTCTAGCTTTACATTTATAAAAAGAGGGCATTAATCTAATAATAAGCATAAAGTAGAGAATTATTTGGAGTAAGTTCATTTATAAAAATTATCAAAACACTAGAGTCAATTAATTAAACAAATTCTATCAAAATTCAATTTACAAGGGGTTTTGGGGCCGAGCTTATAAGCCCAAAATTTATGAGCTTATTAGCTCATAAAAATAAATATGATTAATTTTTAATTTAATTCAGCTATAAATAAAAGTTTTAATTAAAAATACAATTCAATTTATTGATTGTCTAAAAGTATGAATGCTTTAATTAAAAATAAGAATTATAATTTGCATGTATAGACAATACAAAAAATATTAGCAGCACCTTCAAATTTACCTAAACTATTTTAATTTAATTGAATGTGTGTAATCAATAAATCTATTTAAATTTTTTATTATTTAATTCTTTATAGAGCTTATAAGCTCGATTTGTCTGAGCTTATAAGCTCAACGTATGATAAAAATGTTTTAATTAAATTATCACATTAAATTAAATTTGCTATAAAAAGTCTATTGATTTTGTCCTAATTTTATCCAAAATATATTATGAGTTTTAATATAAAATATTCTACAGCCCTTAATATAAAACCCAATTAATTTCATTAAGTTCTGAAAATCAATTGATTTATTATTCAGAATTAAATTCCCATTAATAATTAAATATTTTATTTCAGAGCTTATATGCTCATATAGGTCGGGCTTATTAGCCCGGCCCCAAAACCCTTTAAGAAAATTTACAATTGTAATTTCTAATGAGTTTTAAATTTAATTTCTACTTTTTAATAAGTTAAAAAGTTGTATAATCTTTATTTGATAAATAAAAATTTATTAAACTTTGTTTATACATTGATACCTTATTTAAATTAGCTATTATTTAGCTAATAATTTTTTGAAACTTATTATAAGATGTTTTAGATTGAGTTATGTGGAACTTTTGAAGTAAATTAATAGCAACACCAGATTAAATTGGTTTTATAATTTTTGTGTAATGAAACTTGTTTTTGATATCTCATTATCATTAGACTTACCTAATTGAGCCCTCAAAAAAAAGTGCAGATTGGTAATTAAGCGTCCTGCACTGGACTATCAAGTCCTTTCAAATATCTGTTAAAACCAAGTTATGCATAGCTGTTGTGACTGTATTAATAAAGCATGATAAAGCCCAGCGAGTATCTAAGCCTTATATTATACTTGCAATGGTATGTAGTTAATTTAGTGTAACCTTTTTCCTATATTCTTGCTTGTTAGCTATGAGGCTATCTTAAAATTGAACTCCTTAAAAAGTGTCGAATAAGTTTTTCTTTTTAACCTAAGAGAAAGATCTCTCTACTGGCGCAAGATTGAAATGATAGGGACCTAAAAACAAAGTCGGAATATTGAGTTGTCTTAGCTTTTTCATTATAAGGGCGCTTCTGTGATACGAAGCATTATCAAGCATAAATAGAGTCGTGCTTCTCCAATCTGCGTTTTACTTTTATAGGAGATTGATAATTTGCATTATAAAGTAGAGAACAATTTAGCTATTTGTTTTGCCTTTACTGACTGTAAAATAAGCATTATTATCAGATGATAGTCCAGCAAGAATGCCAATAGAGTCAAACCTTTTTGATCCTGTACTGTGATTCAGACGCCCTCTTCTTTACCAAGATTTAGACCTATGCTCACTAAACCTTATTAAACTTTCGTCATTATTTATTATTATTTTCCCTTCATATAGTGTCTATATATAATAGAATGCAGCAACTTATCGTTGGAGCTTGGATTTAATCATATTAACTCTTGTGCTTAAGAAGTATTATTTTCTAAAACTAAAATCTAGCTTCTTTTTCATGTATGACCTTAATGCAGAAATTGAAATTCTGGAGTTGATCTTCTCCAAGATTTACTTTTATAACTCTTTACAACTCTAAATACTGTGATGACTGTCAATATATTCTTGAATAAAATTCTGGACTCGAGGGGTAAATGCTTTAAAGGATGGTCTTTTTTGATTGCTCTAACTAATGGAGTTATTCTAGGTTTATCTTTATAGTATTTTAAGGTGTTTGTATGACACTTAAAAGCGTTTGCCTAAGGTTTTTAATGGTATATTTTAATTACTCATCAAGAGTTTTACAATGTTATCCTATGTTGTCACTATTTGCCCTCCCCTTTAGTTGGAATTTGTGGATTCCTATTATAATTAACTCATAGCTAAGGATTAACTTTTCTATTCAAAAGACTGTATAAGTTTTTGCACTTTTCCTTTAAACGAGGCCTTAAAGGATTGATTAACATCTTGTTATTCCTCGAGTAAATCAAGAAGATGCGATTCATCCAAAGTTGTAAGCTTCTTGTATCTCTTAACTATTATAATTGCTTTCAAAAGTGCTAGCATAAGAGCTCAAAATTCAAACAACCCTTAAGACTCCACAGAGTCCTAAGTTAGTAAGGCGGCATCTCTAGGTTCTTAAATAGGGTACTTGGGACCCTGTGCTGTCATTTAGTCAAGGCTCAGCTTTTCTAAATGTGAAATATCTCTTATATAAAGCTTCTTTATATAGATAGGTTGCAAAATCTATGCGTTGGTTTGTAATAGGTTGGTGGTAAGGTAAGAATGAATTTCATTTTAAACGTCGTTTGTCAAATTTTCTTCTTCAGATGATTAGCTTTCGTCATCTCTAAATTCATCTTCTGGCTTTTTTTTCTTGTTGAAGAAGTCGGTTATTTTTGTTTTGAGTTTATTGATTTGTTCCATTACTCTGGCAAAGTATTTATTGTTTCTGAAATCGAGGTTCTATATAGAGAATTCTTTTTAGCCTGATAGAATTCTTTGTATTAAATACTCCCTATTTATTAATAATTATGAAATTATTAAGGTTAAAAGCAATAATTATTTTAAATATATTTAAACTTGTACTTACAACCAGGACTACATGCAGAACCAATCAGACTTGGCCGAGGTGAATGTAAACTTAATAAGGCAACGGATTGGAAGCAAAAAGGAACTCTATGAGTTTCTCACTTAGGAGTGCAACGCTTATTTGCCAAAGCTTACATGTACCAACATCTACTTCCTTAAAAGCATCGTTAATGGAGAAAAAAACGTAAGAATACTCTCAATAACCGATATAGTACTTAAGAAGAAACGAGGTAGTCGTGACTGCAATTCCTTAGATAGAGGGTCTCACCTTCGATGACTTCATAAACTTTGCTTAGCAGAACTAACAGATCCTGTAATTCTTACCTGACTAATGCGATTGGCATCACTTGGACCGCCAGTGGATTTGTGATGTCATGATGACTATTGATCCATAAGGAACTTTGAGGATGGTTCAATAAGCCAAAGAAAACCGAAGAGATAGACTTAACAAGTCTTAAAATATGATTGTTGGAATGAGGCCTGAGTTTTTACAGGCACTTAATAACACCCTAAGCTTTAGCAGTAATTTTTTTATTTTAACTTATCTAAAATAGCTCACAAGGGTAGATCTGCATTCCTATTGAAGCCCAGTTCTTAGAGAAAAAGACGCGTGAAAGAGCTGAAGAGGTGAAGCATGAAGAGCAGCAATTAAATCAGAGCAAGTAGAAGTATCTATAGCAAAACAAACGAGTGAGAGAGGAGCTTACTGGGCTCCAAGAATAATTAGATGAGCTAAGACTATAAAAATTTAGTTATGCAATTACATTAGAGTGGAATTATCAATGAAGAGGGGAACCCGCTTATGCCACCCCCCAACCACACGGATCGAACAATAATATGCAATGACTAGAATGAAGATAATATTTAGGTTGTTAACTTATTTAAAAACAAATTAAACATTGCACTATTTTTTTTTAGTTAAGCACTTTTTTTATGAACATCCCATGTTAGCATACATTTAGTGTGGTTAAGTCAATAAACCTTTCTACTTCGAGTCATTCTTTTACCTGATAAACTCTCCCTCTGCATTTTATGGGCTTTCATTGGAGTTTCAGTTACGTTTGGCTCAACAATATGATCGTTGTTATCTTTCACTTAAGCCTCGGGGGGGAAGTTTCCTGCACTCGAGGAAGTTTCCTGCACTGTTTTTTTCTTTATGTTAAATTTAATGAATTTTACATAAATAACCAAATTTAATATTTTTTATGACCCATTATAATTAAGAGCCTATTTTTAATCACTGAAGTAGCTCTAGAAAATATAGTCTTGCATTATATAGGCATGGTAAGAACAAGATAAATTGAATCAGAATTACACTAGCAATTGGATACAATATTTGGAATTACTATAGTAAAGCAATATAATATTTAAAAGACATAACCTAAAAATATCAGATGAAAAATGTATGAGTTTTTGGAATCTGAAGAGAGAGATTGACTATTTATTAATAAATAAAGTATAATTATAACAACAAAATAAGTCTGAAATTGGTTGATAGTTGTTATAAAGATTAATTTAATAAAAAAAAAATTTAAAATTTAAAAATTTAAAAAAGTGCAGGAAACTTCCCTAAAATTTTTTTTTTATCATAAACCAGTGCAGGAAACTTCCCCCCCCTAAGCCTCTTTGTGGCTCTAAGTTTGTTTTAAGGTTTTTATTTTTTTTTCGTTAGATTTCATAATTGATTTTTACACCCTTTTTTAATTCAAATTAGAACTAATGCTTGATTGGGTTTTGGCTTATTGATCTATCTCCATTATGTTTTCTCTTTTCTGAACTTTCTTGGATTATGCTTGCTTTTTTTATTCGGCTACTTGTTTCAAGCATCCAACATCAGCATCTGTAGATTAATTATTCTCTATTTATAGAACATATTCTACACCCTTCTTCTACTTTAAATCATTTTAACCATGGCTCTAAGTAATGGGACTTGTAATTTTATTTTGTTAAGCTTAATTATAGCTCTCTACGATTTCGATATCTTCAAAGGCACTTATTTCCCTTTCTTCTTAATCTAGGTTTTAATTTTCATTCATTGAAGTTGTAACTGCTGAGATTTCATTCTCTTTCTACTTTATTGGTTCGTATTATTAGCTCAATATTGTTTAGAGTTTTGAAAATTTTATATGACTTTCATTTTCCAGAAAGTCTTGTCTGAACTGTATTGCTTGTTCAACAGTATCTTGTGAGCCACTAATTAATATCATGTGTCTGTATTGCCCCTTGTTTTCGAGCCTACCAACTCTCCCTATTATTTGCTCAGTTTGCCGTTTAGAGAATACATCGCTAATAATCAAGTATAGCCCTCCATTATCCTCAATCTCCTTTGTGGCAGGCAAATCTGTACCCCTACCTTGAATTTCAGTCAGTAATAGGACGCTATACCGTTTGTTGCTATTTTATATTTTAAATTTTCCCTCAAGGTACGCATCAACCTTCGACCCTTTTACCCCCTTCATACTGTAAAACTAGAGTTCGTTGAACTTTTTGAAATATTACTCAATGATAGAGTATGTCCCCGAAGACACTATAATTACAGGTGTTGACAAGGTTTATTTCATGCACAGTTCATAAATACTCTTGCAATATTCTTGCTGACTTCCATTATACAATAATTTTTATAGCTGGGATTTGCGATCACTCTTCAGCATACTCAACAAGGGGAATTTAATTTCCTTTTGCTTGAATGTTATCTATAAGCAAGTTTCCTCCTTTTAAGAAAGAGCAGAGACACTGAGTCCAATTAATTATGAGCAAATTTTAAAGAATTTTATCCAATCTGGCATTAGTTAAGTAGAGCCTTCAAATATTACCAAGTCATACTCATCTATGATTAACACAGAGTTTCTTAAAAAGCTTAAAAAATTTTGGTCATTTGTTTGGGTTTCAAAATATTTTTAAGTCATAAAGTAAACTCCTAGCTGATTTCCATATTGGTTGTAATTAATCTTGACATTACTATTTAGGATTACTATTATGAATCTTTTTTCGTCCCGTAAAACTAGATAGTCATTTTGCCTAGGATTATCGTATTAAGCTACTTCTATACACACAGTGTCACGCCTATCATAGCGCACAACAGAGTCTTGCCATTTCCTATTCCGAAATTTATAAACTGGTACCTACTTTTGCTCCACATAACATAGCTGAGTCACAACTTTTGCAAAGATAAAAAGTTAAAACCCAGTTATTACTCCAAGGTCCTTATTTGATCACCTTGCAAGTCATATTTTCTTGGAGATCTCATCAAAATTTAAAAGCATCTTCATTGCTTTTGTTTAACTTTTTAAATTTCCCAACCATTTTGTAAAACTATTAAGTTAAATCCTCAACCTGCTTTGGGTTTTTTAGGATCTGTTTCAAAGCTATTTAATTTCCGCTGATCAAGTCAGCAATAATATCCGGGCGGTTTTTTATCCCCTTCTCGATTTAAATGAAGGTAACTTATCTTACAACGTTCACAATTTCGGTTAGCTTCCCGATCCAGTTTGGATTGCGCTCCTTGAGTTCAACTGATACTTGGGCTATCAACAATGAAAAGTCACTCTGGTCAAGATACTCCCATTTTTTAATGAATATGTCTTTGATAAACCCCAAAACCCCATGAGAAAATTATTGAATAGTATTTGAGGATTAAAAAAGTAAGTAAATTAAAGTAAGTATGCAAGTTATACAATATATGAATAAGTCAGAAGTATTTTAGGTCCTAAATTTCAAATATTTTTTAGGAATTTTTATCAAATATATTAGGTTTGTTCTCTAACAAGATGAATCTTACAGATTGGTCACCATTGTTGAGTCTCGCAATAGTTTATGCTAATGATTGTGGTGAGCTCAGTTAGTGCTTTGCTTGCAATATGTTGACATCTTTTGCAATAGTTTAATTTTACTCTAATTATTGTTGCTAATTTTAGAAGTCTAATCAATCCTGTTTTATTTTTTTATTCTTCTTTTTCAATTCTTTAAATTTTTTGATCTAGTTGTTTAATATTCATGCTTAATCCTTATAAATTTTCATTTGTTACTTTTTCAATTCTATAATAGTTTTGTTGACTTAATCGATTAAAATTTTTGGATTTTTTTGAATTTCATTAATCTGAGCATCTTTAGATTAGAGTTGCTATGTTATTACAGGAACAAATTCTTAATATCTTTCTTACAATAAAGCCAATTTATTTGAAACCTTTTCAATTTATTCTTTTAATTTTTGATTTTATTCTTAGAAAATTCTTACATGATTAGCAAGAGCTTATTGCGATGCGACGCCTAATGTCGGGACTGTTTTTTTATATCATCAACAAAGCTTTTAAATTCTATTTAGATTTACTTTATGCCTTCTTCTGTAGTTTTTAAATCTCAGAAAGGTTTAAGGTTTAGTACTATTACTAGAGAGAATCTACATTATCAATAACCTAATTAATTTGAGTGCTCAGATTTTAGAATATTTTGCTCTCAAGTAATTCTGGATTTTTTCTTAAAAGCTCATCATACATATTCTTCATTTAATTATTAGCAAATTATTTCAAGTTGTCAGTTATAATTTATTCAACTTTCTTTTCATTTAGATATGAAGCGTCTGAGTATGTCTCGCTATCTTCAGTTTCTGTCTTATTAAGCGATGAATTTAATGACTCAAGCTCAAATTAGACTGTATTTGGGCTTTTAATTTTGCTGATTAGAGATTCCTCATTGCTATTTTCCACACTCTATTCAGAATTTTAATCTTCGCTCATTTTTATTTCCTTTATTTAGTTAGATTTTTGCTTGATTTAAGAGTTTGTTTTGGCTATAGCACTAGATTTAGCCTCACTCTTTCTAGCATTTAATGTCTAGACAAGCCAGACCTTGTGCTGCTCTACCATTTCATCTCCGAATTTTTTCAATAATTCAATTCTCACATCTTTGTAAGACTTGTTCCCCAAAATGCCTTGTTTTTTTATATACTCAAAAATTTTAGCTTTGTTTTCTTCTTGTTCAATATCTCAATTCTACCGAGCTTTTTGGGACTCTTTGGTTTACTTAGGAGATTAGTAACTCATATCAGAAGATTTACTGACTTAATCTTACTTCAACTTTTGTGAACTTAATTATTTGCTCATTTTAATTCTTAATTTAGCTTATTATCTTCAAGCTTTTATACTTAACTAGTATACTAAAATAGGAAGCTTTATAAATAGTCACAGTTTATATTAATGAAGCCAATGGAGCTTTAGATAAAGATTCGATATTTATAAATAGCATCAGTTTTATTAATTATTTTTTGAATCATAATTGTTTCAAATTTAAACTTAAATTGCTAAATTTGTATCAATTGTTACAAAAACTTACAAAGTATAATTAAGTCTTATATTTATTTGTAAAAATCTTACAAATTCAAACATAGTATCACAAATAGTTTAAATAATAATTAAATCTCATTTATTCATAAATATTTATAAACTTATACTCAAACTTGAGTATTTTAACCTTGTAAATTGAGAAACTCTAATAAACTAAGATTGAAGTTTAATTGCCTTATTTTTCAGAGATAGTAAAAATAATTTTTGTAAATATTGTTACAAACTCTTACAAAGTCTTATCACGTCAATCTTTTATCAAGAGCGTAATTTTATCTAGAAATTTTCCTCCCATCATACAAACTATATTATGTTGACAAAACTAATACAAATATACCATCAAACTTAACTTTCCTTAAATATTTTAAAAACATCATTGTTTGAGACTGCCACATTCAAATAAATATTTTTTTAATAAAGACTTTAATTTTTAAAGTAAAACTTATTATATTTTAAGTTTATAATTATTAATGGTTTTATTAAGCATTATTAGTGAAATTAAGAGGAATTAAAACTTTCAGATCATAAAGTTAGTATTCTATTAAGTAGGGTCCATCCCTTGGACCTTGCCTTCACCATCAATAACTCCCTGCTCGTGAAGTTGCAATACAAGGGATTTATAGTTGAGTAAGTCGTCAATTTAGTTCTTCATCATGCCCATTTCATCTCTGACTCTTTTGTTTTAGTCCATAAACTTTCTCTTTGAAGGATGGCTATTAGCTCTTGAACTTTTTCCTCTTCTTGAATAAGCTATCTGGCTTTTCTTTTTGTGCTTTGCTTGATCAAATACGCCGATTTCCCTTTATGCACTGCAGAAATATGTTCCCATTTTAATCTTACCACTATAGTTTAGAGAGCCATTCAAGGCTTAAATGAACTCGGGCTTCGTGTGCACTAATGAGTTTTATGATTGGTCGAGTCGCTGTCTTCTGTCTTGTTTAGCTTTCAGGATCATTTCGTTTATGCCTTAAGTATCGAGTGATAGGAGGACATTGGTTATCCATTTTTTATCAGGATGGAGCCAGTCTGCATGATCTGGCAAATATTTAAGCAAGCTTGATTTTAGAGGGCATATTCAGGGAAATCATCCCCAGCTAGCCCCTCAATCTGAGGCACTGCTGCAACTACCACATCACATCTTTTCAAGTACTAAACGATTTAATTATGTCAAGGTTTACCTCTTTTTCACCAGTCAGTATACTCCTGAAAAAGTAGATATTTGTGCAGTTGACTTTGGGCAAGTAAGCCCCACACTCTTGGCATAGGAAGTCATATAATTCTTTTTTTGAGCCTATTTTCTCTCTGACTTAGTTGACATGAATGTGTTGGAGTTAATTGTTTATTTCCATTTTTTAATATTGTTAGCTTGTTTTGAAATAGATGCTTTATCTAAGGCAAAATATATTAATTAATAATATTACTTTTAACAATATTATATTTTTGGAAAAAATGTAAGAATTTTTAGTTAATATGGAAAACTCTTTAAAAGAAAGATTTTTGAATAAAATTAAATAACTCTTACAAAATATAGGGAACAAAAAAAGAAATCTTTGATGGAATAAAACGATATAAGAAATTATTTCAAAAAATAGTCTGGTCATGATACTAGTGATGATCAAGAAGATTCCTGCTCATAATTTCAAGAATTAGGATAAACTACAGAGGAGGATTCTAATCCCTTATCTTAATCGACACAGCTCATTCATAAATAGCTAACAACCCCAAACTAAATTCTTTTTTATACAGTAACAAGAAGTTCAATCTAAAAGCTAGAAGAGTCTTGCATTAACTTGATTGATGGTTAGTAGTATACGACTATGATTTTGGATCCAAGAAGAGTTTTGAATTAAAATTAAAATGGAAGAAGTCTTCTCGGAGTCCTATCTCTAAAAGAAATTCAAATCTTGAAAGAATAAGTTGATATATTAAGCTTCAATGAAGGCCAAATTTTAACTGAAATCTAACAGTTGAATAGCTTATCAAAAATGAGATACAGTGAAGCGAATCTAAAGAATTTTGAGGCTTACTTAAGAAATCAATCTTAATTTGTAAGTAAGTTTCCCTATTTTAACTAAAACTAATATTAACTTTTAGAAATTCAAGTTGATAAATGATAGGAATTTAAATAATATTAAATCGATAAAAGAATAAGAAAAAAGCTTAAACTCTTTTTAGTAAAAGTGGGTGTAAGAAATCATACTTAATCCAAAGGCTCAAGATGACTTGATATAAATTGGAAAAATGTTTATTAATTGATGAAAATTTTAATTAGGACATCATTCAAACTTCTCAGATAAATGATTCAGGCCTGGTTTCATGTATAAAAACTATAGTAGAAAAAATAAGCTCTTCTGGAGAACAGTTGAGATCGATTTCATAGCTTCAAAGCTTAATCCATGAGCAGCTAAATTTATGATTGTCTTATTCAAAAATAAAAAGCATCGTTAAAAAGAACCTTGGTCTCACATTTAAAAAGGTTTACTTAATTGATACAAGGACCAACTCTTCAGATTGTTTACTTTAGAGGCAAGTAGCAGCTAAATTTTACATTGAGCAACTCACATTGAAGAAAACAATCATTAATATTGACGAGAGTAGTCTTTAGTAATAGTCATACTAATACAAAAGCTGGAGCAAGAAAAATTAGAGAAACTATTCGGATAGGCTAGTCAGGATGTATGGAGTCAATATTATAGCTGCTGTTGGAAGTGATAACACCTTTTACTTTTAATTAAATGTTGGAAGGACAAACAGCGAAACTTTCTATAATTTTTTACTCAATCTCATCTAGCAACTTGACTTTGAAAGACCTAATTGGAGGAAAGATACTATTTTTCTTTTAGACAACGCAACTTATCATAGAAGCTTATATGTCACGAGGAAATTTCGACTTTTATAAGTTCCTATAGTGTATTTAGGGCCATACTAATTCGATCTTGCGCCTATTGAGAAATGCTTTTCTTTCATAAAACGAAATATCAATTTTAGAGCTCAGAAATAGGATCAGGTGGAACTTTTAAAATAATTAGGGCTTGAAATGTCAAAGTTTGACTATTCTTGGGCCTAATCATGCTTTCAAGCAACTTTACAAAACGCCCTTAAAGCAGTGAATCTTTAAAAAATTTGACTTTCCTAAAACTAAAACTCTCTTCAACAATTAAAATTAAAAACGATAAGATAGTAACAGTCATGACTCGATTGATAAGCAAACCTTTCTAAAAAAAGGCTTATTAATTTTATCATAAAAATATTAAATTAAAATCAATCGATTTACGTATTGAATGAAGCAACAAATCACATTTAAGTGAGAAAATAAAAAAAAAAAAGTAAGTGTAAACTATAAATATAATGATTTTATAACTACTATATTAGATTGATAAATATTACCAATGAAAACAATGCTTTTTAGTTTTTAAAATCTATAAAACCGCACAGCTGTTCGGTTTATATATAAATTTCTTAAACATAAATTATTTCTAATCTTGATTTTCAAAAATATCTCGAATATATATGTTCCTTAACTTTTATCTACAAACCGCACAGCTGTGCGGTTATTCAGAATAAAACATGTTTATTAAATATATATCGTATATATAAAAATTATTATAGTAATTATAACTTATTCTATTATTATTTTATCTTCGCTAAAATTTGCGGAGTATAGAGTCTTCACAGATATGTGAAATTTAACTTATATAAATGTAATTCTTTGAAAGAATATCTAAGCATATAGTTTAATTGATAATATGATATCAATGAATTAGAAACATAACTATTTTTGGTTTATTCTTTATCGTTTTATGATTTTATCTTAAGCTTTAATTAATAAAAGTTAGATTAAATTTATAAAACTCATCTACTAGGTAAGTTTTTTTGCTATTTATTTTTATTTACTAGAATTTTTAATTACTTTTCTGATGGAAATCTACAGTTAAAATATGAATTTTGTATTATTGTAAATACGAGTATATATATTTGCCAAATTTCATGAAAAATACTAGATTAGTTAGTTAGTTTTAAGTTTTTAGAAAAAGTATTTACAAAATTAATTTTTTTTATTTTATTGTTGAATTTATTATAGATAGCACTTCTTACTAGTCTTTAACATGCTAAGGGATTTCTAATGAAGAGGGCAACAAGTAAACTTGTATGGTAAGTATATTTAAAAGTAAGTATTTGGTCATTAACTTCTACAATTCCAATATAAATGATTTTAAATTATTTTGAGTAATTAAGAATTTAAACTTAACTATCTGTATTATAGGACATTCCAACAATTTAGAATGTAATTTATAATTAGTAAGACAGTTATAAACTTGTGAGGATAGTAGAATTATCTAAAAAAGCTATTTTTTAAAACAAAACAAGAAAATTGCAAATAAATTATATCTAACAATTCATGCACTTGGACCCATAGAAATAATAATGTTCAGAAATATTAAAAATAAATTTTTATATAATAGACTATAAATCTAAAACTGAAGAATGAGAAATATAAAAAAATAACTCAATTTATAACCCTTCCATGATTAGGTTACAATGAAATGATCCAATTAAATCATTTCTTAAAAGTTCTACATTTATTATTCTGATTTTAAATTGACAATATTATATTTTATAAATCTAACTACCAGTTTATATAACCTATTTAACTTTGGGGTTTTGGGGTTTACTATTGATCATAGCGTCAAGGTCTAAATAGGTTTTTGATTGACTCAGAGCGCATATTTACACAAAATCGCCAACAACATTAACAGGAATTTCTCCTATTAACCTCAGCCCTTTGTTTTATTTTAAAACTTAGATGAATGGCTTGTTTAAGCACTGTAGAGTATTTGGTAGCAACCATATTACCTGGGCATCAACTTGGAACTATGCAAATGTACCAACCATCAACGGAATAATTCCGATATTTTTGCTATCTAGCAGCACTAACTCCTCTTACAGTTGAGAGAAGAATTCAACTTCATTTATGAAGATGTAATTAGCAAGTCCAAGAGTTTACTCAGAATTTGGCCTTTAAGCCAGTAAGACCATCGAGTTTTTAAGCAAGTCTTATTCTATGACAATTAACTCGTTTATGTAATAGAGCAATGACTAAACAAACAGTCTTGTTTTTATTTGCAGGTCCATTTTCGAATTTTAGTTGAGTTCATGAATAAGACCAAACATGCCCTCACAAAATGTTTAAGAGCATGTAGTCTTTAAGTTTATTAAAAACTCCAACAAGCTTTAGCTGTTTCTCTGACAAATTTCCTCAATAAATTGGTATCGCTCAGTTGGCTTCAAGAGCATGTATTCCCTTAAATAGTTCGAAGTTAGCTCTGATTAGATTTTCGCACCGTAGTTTGCTTATGGCGTTAATGAATTTTATTAACCGAATGAGTTTCCTTTGTTTGTTTAAAAAGGAACGTATTTTTATTGCTGAGCGCTCAATTCATCCCTAATTTTTCGAGGGACTTCAAGGCCATTCACAGAATAAGCCCTTACGGATTTGGAGAAAGACTTGGACGTCTTGTTGAGGATATATTTACTTATAAAACGAGGGAGATCCTTTGAATCTTTAAGGGGTTTGAATTCCGCAAGCTCTAATAGCTTTGAGATGTCATAATTATGTTGTGGTAGGATGAGCTTGGCTTTGTCAATTAAATCTGGATACTAGGCCCCATCATAAACAGCTTTTCTCCCTCTTTTTTTATGACTATTGTTTTGTTGACTGTTTACTTCAAATGGTTAATTGAATGGAATTGACTCCTACTGTTAAAAGGCGCTAGCATCAATTTGTTGATTTTGATTTTCTTGTTCAAGCTCGTTCTCAAAGTTAGAGAGAGATTATTTTGATAGTGATGTGTGTGTTGAGTGATTCATTAAGGATTCTGGTTTTTCTTAATTTTGGAGGTATAATTTCTAAATTTAAATTATTAAGATTTTATATAGCGCTCTTAATTGAGTCTTAATTCATTCTTAATTAAAAAAGCTCAGTCTTAATACCTAAAACCCTACAATTACATAGTTAAAGGTGGATATTTTATAGTTAGAAATCTCTTATAGAGTTGGAACATTCTGAAAAGGTAGAATCGAGCCTTGGCCTATTTTGAGTAAACTTAGCTTGTAAAAATAATTAATGCCCTTCCTCCTCCAACCTCAGATTTGGCGACTAAAAGTCCAATAAAAAAGCGGGCTTTTCTTAATTTAAATTTAAGAATTAATTAAGATTTAAGTCAGACCCCTAGAAGTGGCTATAAACAGGTTAAAACAGAGTTAAGGCTACAAGTCTAATGAGTTTAAGGATTTTTACAAGAAAATACCATGAAAGCTCTGTTTGGTCCTTCTTTGGAGCTGAAGTTTGAATGGGTTTATAATTTAAGCAAGATTAGTATTCCTAGATTTAAGCTAAATAGATGTTAAAGTAGACTGTTGATAGATCTACAATATATTTATAAGTAGGAAAATATCAATGGGAAGCTTAAAAATGTTGAATCCCAAGTTGGTTCCAAACTTTAGAACGAATGGTAGATGAATCTGAGGATTCACCATTAAAGTCAAAACATTTATTCTAGTTTTGCTAAATATTCAATGAATGAAAATGTTGATTAATTTTGAATTCGATTTATTTTTCAAAAATTTTAGCTTATTTTAACGATAAAACTGCGTATGAATTTCCTGATGAAAGACTCAAAGAAGATAAAATGTAGATCTTGATTAAATGCACAAAAAACTTATTTAGACCAAGTCCTCAAGTAATTTGGTTGAAGAGATAAGAAAGGAAGAAGTTTGAGGCAGAGAAATTTTTAAAATCGATTTATCTCGATGGGGGAAAATATTTTGTGAATACTATAAGAATGTAATAATGTCATTAAATTTTTCTCTACATCTTACACTTTTAAAATTTTTTCATAGCTATTTTGTATAGAGAGATATTAATTTATCAGGAGTTAAAAATTTTAAAAGTTAAATTTAAAGGGTCTACAGTTAAGATATGATAAATCAAATTTGATCAATCGATGAGTCAAATTATTGGCTGTTAAAATATATCAAATTCAAATCAATATCAGTTAAAACGATAATATAAAAATCAAAAAATACTAAAATTCCATATTTAATTTAATTTTTAATTTTATTTTAACAATTTCCCATTTTAAATCTATTTTGATAATAATAAAAAATATAAATAATAATTTGAAATTTAAAATAAATTATATTCTACATATATTAAAGTATTTTACAAAAATTTCTAAAATTACCGGATTACCTCTTAATAATTAATTAAGCACATATCATAAACAAATAATTTTATCCTAGAATTTAAAAACTATCAGTAATTAAATTAATATATTTAAAATACATAAAATTTAATTAGAATAATATTCCTGGTTAAATTATATTCCAAAAATAATATTTAAATGAAAAAAATTGTATCATTATAATTAATTATTTGCAATTATTATAAAAACCCATAGAGCAATTAAAAAGTTATAATTTAAGTTAAGATAAATAAGTAAAAAAAATATATAATTATTAGCATATAATTATAATATTCGTGCTAGGTATGAAAACTATTGCTCGATTATTATCCTTTTAATAATCCATTCTGTTTGTTAAAATATGATTAAAGCTAAAATATTTTCAATTTCAGTCAATAATAATTATTTTTTGATCAAACTGTCCTTAATCACAATCATCGTATATTAACTTATATATCGAATTTATAATTTAAGTATATGAAAAATAATTTTTAAAATCCACTTTACAAATGGAAAATTAAAATATTGAATTTTTAATTTAGATAAATAATTTTATATGACAAAATAATAATTATAAAAACATTTTTTATTTAATGAATTACTCCTTTCAAAGAATCAGTAAAATTAAAATTAAAAATATCAAATTTTAATTTTCATAAAATATTATATAAAATATAAAAATAATATTAGCTGATGTGTGTCGTTTTTTATCTAGTATTGAGCGGGTTACATCTGAGCGATTACTTGCTTCTTTGAGCATTCCATTTTTGTTTTGTATGAGATAAGATTTTAATTTAATTTTTGTAATTTTAAATTATGTATATATCACATAAAAAAATATTCTGGATAGATTTCATGAGAACGTGGACTAACAAATAATTTTTCTAGATGTTTCAAAAATAAATAATATAAATATTAAGTCAATATGTTTTTTATGGCATTCAAACTTATTTTAATCAAACAAATAATTTTATTTACCAAATTTTATTTCATCATTAAACTTCAAGATAAAATATCACTTAATTAAAATCTCTCATAATTTAATATTTTATTTTAGCTACTTGATTAAATAGTAACTAAAAAACAAAAAAGTTTGCATATATTTTAAACACTTTATTAAAAATATATATTTTAAACTCAATTAATTGCAGTTATTTTAAAATTTATAATATGAAACCCTATTAATAAATATTCATTTATTATATTTTATTCGTAAACATCAATCTTGGGGTAAAATTATATGTTAACCACTCATCAAATAAAGTCAAGATTATTATTTATTATTCCTTACTTTTCTTTTTATTACTGTATTTATTTTTAAAATTAGGAATTGCTCAAAATTAAAATAAAATTAAAAATAGTTCCTCAACTAAAATTATAGGTGAGACATCTATTCGTATTATAACTGCAACACATTTATGCAGCTTAGTATTGAATTATATTAAATTATTTATTATTCAGCCTATAAATTAGTAATAATCATTTAGTTTGATAAGCGAGATAAAAAATAGTGAAAAATCTACTCCTAATATTTTAAGAGCGATGACTCTTAGAATGGCGATTAAAAATGAAATTCCTATATTTTTATTTTTCATGCGAATTAATAAAACAATAATATGCTACACTTGAACTCAACTGCTCTCTAAATATAAAAAGTTTATGAAAATTCAATAATTATGATTAGTAATTTTACAAAAATTCATGGCGTAGTTAGTATTTGTAAAAATTACATGCCAATTCATGTCGCTATTTTTATTATTAAAATATGTAACAATATTAATTATTGCCAATTTCTTGCTTGAGATATATTAATTAAAAAAAGTTATCGTTAATTGTTTTGAAATTTATTAAATATCATCTCTTATGTACTTTTCCATAAACTATAATTATTATCTAATTATATCTTTAATAATTATATAAAAAACTTTCGGGAGGAAGGGCAACACTTGAACCAGTAAATTATATTCATCTTTCTAAATCCTAAAAGCTCTATTAATGCAAAACTAAGGTCAAATAAGGATCAATAAACGTTAATAAAAATAAGTATAGACAACTTCATCAGGTTCAAATGATCAAGTTTATTTATGAAAAATCATATTAAATTCGTTTTTTCATTAATATTTTTTCCAAAATAATTTTTAATTTTGTCTTAAATTTTGATCTAACTAAGTGATATACAAGCTTTATCCCTTCAAGTCATTCGTTAAATGCAAGGAAATATATCTTAATATCAGTTTAGTATACTTATATATAATTTAATGAATGACTTGAAGGGATAAAGCTTGTATATCACTTAGTTAGATCAAAATTTAAGACAAAATTAAAAATTATTTTGGAAAAAATATTAATGAAAAAACGAATTTAATATATGATTTTTCATAAATAAACTTGATCATTTGAACCTGATGAAGTTGTCTATACTTATTTTTATTAATGTTTATTGATCCTTATTTGACCTTAGTTTTGCATTAATAGAGCTTTTAGGATTTAGAAAGATGAATATAATTTACTGGTTCAAGTGTTGCCTTCCCTCCCGAAAGTTTTTTTATAATTATTAAAGATATAATTCAAATTGATTTATCGAATCTTATTATAATGCATTATTTTTAATTTCAAAATAGATCTTTTTCATATTTATTAAGATTTTTTTTATAATATAATATAAGAAGTATAGCTGAACTTCCTTTTGCTAGTATTCCCATTTAAATATAGTATTATAACATTATAATTTGAAAATATATTTGATACTTTTTTTTAAATTATAAAATATAATATAATATTGATTAGAGTTGCGGAAAGGGAAACTCAAATACTGGTGGTGAGGCTGTTGAGAGACGATCTCAAATTACAAACAAGAGAGTTGAGAGCATTGTAGACATTGACGAGAGAGACGACTAACTCTAATAAGAGCTTGAAAATCTATATGTATTTATAGGCTCATGTCAAACAGATCATTTCTGTCTTATGATTATCAATAATTAATAGAAATGCGCTTAAGCTAGCTTCATTATTCATATATAGTATAATATTAAAATAATAAATAAAATAATGTTTTTTAAATATGGTAATTTATTATAATTATTTAAATTAATAAAGCATTTATTAATTTCATAATAATGTTCATGTTTATAATTAATTAATAGTTGCTTAATATAATATAAATTTATATATTAATTTACTTGAATTTAATGCTCTCACATAATTTCTTGGAACTTAAAAGTATTTAACAACAAACTATAATTATAAAATGAAATTTAATAAATAAATGAAAGAGTGACACTTTAAACACTTTTAAATTACGATTACTATATTTACAAAGTAAACCTCTTTCGAGCTCTATTGGATATTCAGACTTATCTTTTTCGTTCTATAAATAAGTGATAACTTTGTTTTTTTGGTGTTGGAGTTGTAGTTAAGGGGTTTTGGGGAATTCTTTTACTTCATAATCTTCATTACCCTAAAAAGACACTTTTACGTCTCGAAAAGTGAATGATTTGTTTTATTATTTAACTGTGATATATTAAATTATAACTGAAATTAACTATATCATACTAAACTTATAAACCTTTTACTTTTTTTTAAGAATAACTAAAATTATCATTATTATATTATAATATCAAGCTATAAATTATATGCTAAATTTTATATGAGATTTTCAAACTTTTAAATTTAAAATTATTTAATAAAAAATTAAATAATTATGAAATCTTAATTATCTAATTTATCTGAATTAGTCCATAGAGGATTGATTGCATTCTTTAAATTTAAAATATAACATAAGAAGTAATAAATCTTCAAATATATTGATTATTAATAATGCGTTAACAGATGGTAAACTTTCTTTTATTCTATTTCTATCTAAAAGGATTGTCTGCACATACAATTTAATATTTATATTTGAAGCAGTTTATTTAATTAATAAATAAAAAGATAATCAAAGATTGCTAGTATTTTATTTTTAAAAAAATAAATATATTATATTTATTAAAAATGTATTGAGTAAACATAGAAAAATGAATATTGAATAATATATTTATAAATATTTATAAAGTATATTTGAAATCAGAAAAAATGAAAATAAAAATTATCTGATAAATTTCGGGTTTACTTTATAATTATTAAGTTTACAAGTTAATTGATAATTTATTAAAGGATAATTATTAATTAAAACTAAAATGGAAAATCAGAATATTGATAAAAATATAGCATAGTGCTGATGAAAAAAATCTCTAGAATATGAAGGAAATATCATTTATCTAAATGTTGACTATTGATTTACCTTTCAATCCATGCAATCGATAAAGCCTCAAAATTCTAAAATGATCTGTCTTTTTCAAAATGATTTAATTTTAGTGTTTCTATAATAATAGTTAATCCCAAATAATTCATTTTCACTATCAATTATTTGGGTAAATTTAATTGTCGCAGATCTATTCCTTACTTAAGAAACCGATTAATTTTTTTTTCCTTTTTCCACTACCAGCTTCACCAACCTCTAGACTCTCTAATTTTCTTATGCTAGCAACCAATTTCTTTATAGACTTCTGCTATTTGTACCTAGAAATGGAATAATAATATATTTGGTCTACTTAGTTAATTTTCCTCCTCAAATCTTGGTTAAGAAGCTCAAAAATGCACTCAAATATTCCAAAAAGATTTTCAGCTGATTCTATCTAGAACTATTACTACTTGATCCTGACAATAAACTAGACTAGCAGGTTGGACAGGAGCTGTAGCTAAAAGAAAATATTTTAACTGCCATTGAATCGAGTGATTAGTTGAGATCATATTAATTGTAAAAAATAATTTCATTTCTATTAGTTCATATTTTTAATTACATTATTTAATTTTTGATTAGAGGTTACTTATATCTCATTAAAAATGAATATCTCATAAATATTACTATTATTACTTAAACTATTATATTAATTATTTATATTTGTTATGAATAAGCCTGGAATTTTAGATTTAAATTTTTTTTTTATATTTAAGATAAATATAACTAACCATCCAGTTATCTTCTTAATTATTTTTAAATATAAAATTTAAATTCAATAATATAGTAGTTAATAAATATATTAAATTTAATTTATTCATATTTGTTTAAATTATTGCTAAATTTACATTTAAATTTTTTAAAAGACTTAAATAATATGAATTAATGTAATTATAATATGGAATTTATAAAAAAAATTAATTTATTACGATTACATATATCAAATTAAAAAAATATTTTATAAACCAAATAATATTTTATATTTATTTTTTATCAATTCGTTGCCTTGCATTAAGTAGTTTATAAAATATTAAATCAAAAATATTTAATTTAATACCTAAAATAAATTTAAATAATATGCTTAATATTAATATTAAACTTTAATAATAGCTATAAACATATAATTCAGTATTTTACTTCATTATTTAATATATTCTGAGATTAGAAATATATAAAATAAAGTTGTTTTTAATTACAAATGAAATTAAATATAAAAATAGAACCATTTTATAAAAATATATTTTATATTTTTAATATTTTTTAGTTTTAATAAGTTAAAGAATCGCATGATTCCCGACAGTAAATATGTAATTTTATTTGAATATTTCATTATTAGTATAGAGAGAAATTTGTGATTACATAATTCTGTATATATAAAGAAATATGAATAAATCTTCCACGAAATTCTTAAAATATTTTATATTAGATTATTTTTTATTGGCTCAAACATAATTATAAAATAAAATGAAAATGAATCATATATTTATTTTGCATATTACTGTTGGAATACATTTGATTTGGGAAAATATTTATAATTAATAAATAAAATAATTAATATTTTGGCAGTTAACCCTTTTTTGAAACTTTGACAATATGGTACTTGTTTGATTGAAATTTCAAATTCAGTTACTATCATGGGTACCCCTCTGTCGCATCCCTGAAGCGAGATAAACATACTATAATTTTGGCATTAAATTCAACGAAACAAATCACCCAAAATTAAAGTAGCGTTATCTCGCTTCAGGGATGCGATAGAGGGGACTGCCAATAGTATAAACCAGCTGATTTTGAATTCCCTATCGAAGAGGTACCATTAGTCTAGGTTTCCATAAAGTTAACTGCCTGATATTAAATTATTAATTTATTAATTAATTATTAATCTCTCAAATTAAATGTATTCCTAAAATATTTGAAATTATAGTTTAAAAGGTATATAAAATATATTTTTTTTCATTTTTATTAAATATTAATTGAAACTATATTATTTTAATAGATAAACGAAAGTATAAATATATAATAAATTTTATAAAATCAGAATTATATTTATTTAATAATAATTTTAAATTTAAAATAAGTATTATTCATTTTATAGAAATTAGCTTTTTAATAATAACTCAATATTTTTTTATATTTAATAGCTATAAATAAATTTAATACTTCACCTGAACTTGATGCTAAAACTCAATACTCTTAAAAATATATGATGGTCAATTAAAATTAGTGAATTAAATAATATAAATGAATGAAAGAGTGAATCTGTAAACATATTTAAATGACATAAACCCTCACCAGTGGATCTCATTAAATTACTGCTATACTGATTAGTCATTAGGTGAAATTTTTGTTTTGGGAAAAGAGGAATGGTAGCAATATGTTTTTTTTCTGATTTTTATATCACGACTGCCAATTGATTGGAGTGCCAAATAAAGTCTTTCTCAGATAGGTCTACGTCATTACAAGCATTAATGGTCTTATTTTAGTGTTAAACTTTGAAATTTATATTTAAATTGAAATTATTTAATAATTTGATTAGCACGCACCTTTAAATCTTAAAAATATCTAAAAATTTATCATAAAATAATTAAATTATCTTATTGTAACTTAATTCTTTGAATTTTAAATTTAATATAAAAATATGCAATTTTTAGACATAAAATTATAAATAAAAACTTAATTAATAAAAGAATTAAAGATTTGGGAGAAATGAAAAATAAATGTACCAATAACCAATTATATGAAATTAATCTAATTACAAGTTTTACTCACTATTTAAACTACTAATCAATCTCTTCTAGGATAACTTTCACCGACTCTTGATGCACTTGGGAGTACTTGCCTCGTCTGATCTTCTCTGCCTACGGCTTGATGTTCGCGGTGTACCAGGCAAGGAGCTTGTCCGCCTACAGGGTCTCGCACTGCTTCACGAGGAGGGTGAGGATCTTCTCTGGGAGCAGGGGACACTTGGCGAAGATCTTCCTGAGGAATGTGTGCAGCTGGTCTTCGGAGTTCTCCTACATAAGTTGCAGCCGGTCCTGTATCTCAAGGACCTTTGACTGGGGGTGAGCTTCTTGTAGGCGCCGGGGTTGCTCTTCTTCAAAGATTGCTCGATGTCCTGCTTGAAGTGTTGGAGATCTGAGCGTGCTCCTGTTACCACCTGCCAGTGCCATGCCATGAGTGCCTCAGCCTCGTGAGCTGCGGGCGCCCCTGATCTTCTCATGACTTCGTTGACTCTGGGCAGCTCTGGAAATGACGCGAGGTGATGTCTGTACTCGTGAATTAGAGCTAGCTGATCTCTGACTTGGAGGAGGGACTGCATGATCTTGGCCTCTTCCTGGGAGCTGGTGGTCTTGTCATCCTGAGAATGTTTTTATCTCTTAGCCTCTCGAATTATCTCACCCTTGATGTTGCGAACTGCCTTTGCTTCTATCTCCTTGCGACTGTCACTCCTCTTGCCTAACTGCTGCTCATCATGTGATGTTCTTGGCTTTGGTTCCATAGGTTCACAGGACGAATTGCGATACTGGCGACTGCCCTCTCGTTGGAGTTGTTTGCGGTCGCATTTTCTTGTCATTTTTCTCTTGCTCTTGCATGCTCTCTTTTTGCGATCTCTGGTATAGATAGCATTTCCTGTAAGAATTCGCTCCCACTCTCTCATGAAAGCCTTCATCTTTTCTTTTGGAGGGTTATCTTTGACTAAAGCGCTCAAGCCCAAATACTTGACACCTTTCAGCCATTTGTTTGCAAGTCTGTTGCATTTCTCGACTGGGATAGGCCAAGGCTCAGCACTGTCAAGTATATGCCACTAGTTGTCGACCTGCGATTACTCCTGCATGTAGTTGCTCACGGGTTTCTTCCTTGCCATTCTCCTTGACAGTGATCTCGTCCATCATCTGGAAGAAGAAGCGTGTGTGTTTCGATTGAGCTTCAAGATAGCTGAAGAGGCCACCATGTTTGCATGCCTGCACATCTCTAAGAACTTGTCCAGTGATCACTTAAACCATGTGAGGACTGAGCCAGCATTTCCTTTGGTGATCGTAGATGAGGTGCTTGAGGTTCTTGAGAGAGTATCCATGCTCCCACCTCGCTTCAGGCTCTCTGAGCTTTGCCATGTGTGTTCTCTAGAGGTACAATTGCGTAAACTTGGAGGCGACATCGAACAATGGGCCTCCGACCATCATGTTCACTGCGTGAATAAGACAGGCGTTGAGAGACTGGTCCTGATAACCTGGGTGCCAGAGAGCCTCCTTGAATAAGTCGAACATTGATAGCTATTCGACGTCTGCTGGGTACAGTTGAATCTGTCCAAATGTGTTGAGAACTTCATCCAACTTCCTGTTTGAGAATTCCTCTCTGGTCTCTGCTTTCATCGTCGAGTAGTCAATCTCATCTACCTCGCAGAAGCCTGCGATTTCAGCTTCCTTTTTCCATTTCCAAAAGTTTTTGTAGGAGGTCTCATAGTCATCGAGAGGGGCAAGAGAGTCCTCGCTCTCTTCATTTGAAGAAATAGTGAAATTTGTAGGGACGTCACACTCAGCTTCTCTGTCTGCAAGCTCATTCAGAATGGTGGCGAGTGATCGTACTTGCTCAGGAGAGAAGGTGGCAATAGGCGCAATTTTGGTTGGAGTGGGTTAGCATCCTGTAAAGCACTGAGTAAGATCCACTACCTCAGGAGAGACATCTTGCACAACAACGGGGTTTGAGCCCTTGGTGCGACTTCCGTAGAGCTTGTTCCATTGAACATTGGAGAGTAGTTGGGGTTTATGTTTGTCAAGGTAGTCATCCACCATCTTCTTAGCTCCAGCGCCTTGACAAGCTGAGTCGAGAATCCAGTCACGGTCTGCATCGTTGTACCCTTGCCAGCTCACCTGCACCTTGAGCACTCCGTCTTCGAGTATAGCGTCGTGAATTGCAGCGAGTTGATGGAGGTTCTGCTTCTTCTTCCTCCTTAAGGTCAATACATGCTTTCTGGGCTTCTTCTGTTTCTTGGGTTGGGATTTTGGTGCCATATTTTGTCTAATTAAATTCAAATGTTAAAACTAATATATTATAAAGAGTCGTTAATTTAGTGTAATTAAGCGGTATTAATTTAATAGATCTGATCAAAAATACTTACCTCAAATTTTCAACATATGATTTTTTGGCAAACAGTATTCAAACGATGACAAAAAAGAATTTTTCTCTTGAGGGGGTGGCAGGGGCACCACGCGATTCTCCACATTTCATTTTACGGAAATGGAATGTCCGACTCAGACATCTATCCCAGGGGCCGAGATAATTCAAGATCATTATTGGGGTAGAAATGCTGGGCTGAATTATGGAAATCTTGAATACCATATCAACTTGGAAAGTTTTAATCAGACATTCCTCAAGCTCAAGTGGTCCAGGGCCGCGACCAGGGTCCTCTGGAACTCGTGCTGAAGCCATTGTCTGTCCATCTGCGAGATTAGGAGGGCCATGTGTGCGATGTACTCGCGTAGTTGCTTCCTATAGGGGTTACGATAAGTGAGATTACTTAGTGGAAACAGGATATTAGCATGGATTGAGATCTGCGCTCTTAATTTGACGAAATACCTTCTCTACAGGGGCCATCGTAAATTAGTAAGGTCCAAGAAACAAGTAAGGAGCATTGAAGTCCTTGAGCATAGAAGTCGTGTACGAGGCCCGGTGATAGGGAGCATTACCCCAAAACCCCAATTCATGCTTAGTCTATGAGTTGATAGTGAATTGACACACGTTTATTAATGCGAAAATGCGACTAAGCGACTATTAATAAGGACTATAGTCGAAGACTAGGTTGATTGAGAGTAGTCGTGACTAGTCTGAACATGAAAGTCAGAGTATACAACTACCCTTCACCATTGTTCATTTAGGTGGTTTGTGATTAAGTCTTGATTACTACTATTAACTTTTAAATTTAACTTAACTATTAATCAATCTAATCAACCACAGTTATAATCATTTGTCTTAAACTTAAGATTCATGAACGAGGAACTGTTCGACTAGGCTATCGCTGACAACGATGCTTAGAACTTTGCAAACTTTTACAACCACCAGCTAAATCCAGAGTTTCATACTAGCTCCATAAACTTTCAATCAGATATACAAATCAAAGATAACTTACCAGAGTCAAACAACGAGGATGACAAGAGTGCGATTTCAGCACCAGCGACTACTGTGTATTGATGCGCTACCTGCTCCAAGGTTTTTAATAATAAGAGCAATCTCAATCGTCATGTCAAAGAGGTTCACAATAAATCCAAGCAGAGCGACTAAGGATTGTAGAAGCAGGAACAAAAGTCGCAAGGATTTCACTCCGCAATATCTAAAGTAAAAAGAGATTAAATTTAATAATAATAAGAAGACTAGTCGATGGCTAATGAGAGTGATGACTAAGAGGAGGAACTCAAGGAACCTCCAAAGAAGAGGTAGAGAGTGAATGCTAAAACAAGCTCGAAGACTAACCCAAAGGTTGATATTGAGATCCCTGACACTGAGGATGAAGTGGATGACTCAATCGCAAGGATAAATAAGTACAGAGTCGATGATACTTTTATCATTCCTTGCTTCAAATATCTCTACGACTAAGCGACTAAGCCTAGTCCTCTCTAAAAAATGACTAGTGCTCCTTATGGGACTATGCTTCATGACGGAAGATTCTACAAGCTGTTCGCACTGAGAGGATTTCTTGAAGAGGAGCTTGAATCAGAGTAGCTGCAAAGGGAGTATGATATAACTAAGACTGCCTTCTAACTCTAACTTCATGGAATCACTTAGTTGGAGATGGTCTTGAAAGGCAGCGATCACATCGCACTCCAGTACCTGATCCCTCAATTCAGTTACGACTACTATATGATGACTAATCGCAGTGCTCATTCGGATCGACTAGTCATGAAGCAAATCATATATGGTTTAAGAGAACTGCATACAATCGGATTCGTACACCACCGACTAAGCTTCAATAACATAGTCCTCAACGACTACCCTATCAAGGCAAGACTAAGGAACTTTGAGAATGCAAGAGTACTCGCATCTAAAAAGTAGATTGAGTATGATGGGTCATTAATGTTTTATCCGACTACAGGAGTCTTCTTTGCTGGTGATCGACTAGTCGATGTCTACGCCTTAGTCTCTATGATTGTATACCTGTTCATGACTAAAGACTACGACTCTGTCTGGACTACCTAGTCGTAGCTAGTCGAAAATGCAGCAGCATACTCTAAGAAGACTTCAGCTAATGCAGTCATCAAAGATCTTATCAAGCAATTCTATCTCTAACCTTGGACCAGATACTGGTACAGTTTAGCAGAGGTCGAGGAGAAGTTTGATAAGCTTAACTGGCAACCAGAACACAGAGTACTTTATGTTCCCCCCAAAGTCAAGAGACTTATTTGATTCAAACCTAAGATTCATTCAACCGCAGTTTTTTTAGTCTTTAAGTTAATCTTAGTCTCCGACTACCTAGTCGTTTATTATTAATATCGCACTAAGTTAAAATCCCTCCTTACACTCTAATTTTCAATGCACTCTCCTATGCTTTATACTCTTATCATTTACTCTTATTTTCAACTAATACTATCACTCCTGTTGGTATGTTGGTGAGTGTTAATGAAGTGATGTTTGTTACAAGATTCAAAGAATCTTACACCTTGGGTAGTCTCAAAATCTACGACTAGTCAGTCGAAAAATTTATACTTGAGAAAACTAGGTAGTCGAAAAACCTACGACTAGTCTTGATAGTTTATCTAGTCGATTCTTGGATTCATACTTCTCTACTACTCAAAATCAACCTATACTTTCATTCCACTCTTTCAGAGGTAGTCTAGAGCAATGTACAGCTACCTCTATTAATAAAATCAAGATAGGATAGTTACTAATACAAATTGAGTCATAAGAACATCAAAATTATAGAGTGTTAAGCTAGTCGATTTCAAGCTTGTAAAAAGCTAAGTTTGTATAGTTAACTTAGTCTACGACTAGTCTTAGTCGAACCAAGATTTCGAGAGATTTTCTACCTAACCAGCTACTGCTGCTACTAATAATAATGAAAGTATGATTCTAAATTTTGCAGTGTAAGAATCCTCTGGTTACTTGAAAATCCAGCATAAATTGTTGATCGAAGAATCAAGAACGACTAAGACGGATCTGGTGTTTTTGGAAAATTTGTTGTCCATTTATGATTCTGATCGACTAGTTTTTTACTAACCTCAAAAAATCTAAAACCTCTCAAGTCGAGGTCTAAATCTCCAGGAATTTGCAGAGGACCACTGGATTTGATGTTGCTCTTGGTGGACACTCTTTAGCTTGAAAGTTGAGTGATGTTTGTTACAGTCTGAGTAAGGGGATTCAAGAGTTATTTTAGAATCTTTAAAAGACTAGAGAAGTGGTTCAACGACTAGAGGACTAAGATCAGAATAATTTTCGACTAGCTAGTCATTTATTAATATAGTCCGACTACTAAACTAGTCATGGAATCATTCGGGTAGTCGAATCGATTAGTAAGAAGCGAGGAGCTTATGGGTAGATTCAGATCGAAGTAAGACCTCTACAAGTACCTAACCACTCACTGTAAGATTCAAGTGCTGTTCCTTACTTTGTATAGTGAACATCTTTCTGCCACCACTGGCTTCGACTAAGGTGGCCTTCCTGAAAACATTACTAAATAATACCAAGAAGTCTCTCAGGTAAAACCAGGTTAATAGAATGGTCGTGCCTCACTACCAAGAGCTCTCAGTCAAGAATCTCTACCAGGATGTTATGGGTGATGAAGTCGTATCGCAGTACCTTCCAGAACTTGAGATGAACTCAGGTAAACTACCAGATAGAGACTTTTTCTTTGGTGTTCTGGGAACAGTCAAAGCAGACTACCTAAGGCAAATCATCGACCATGCTAATACTGTGAGGTATAATAAGGGGTAAGACTAGAACGAGACTGATAAGATCGAGATCTCTGACGACTGGTTGGATGAGCTCATGAAGCATCCTTTCGTTTCAAGTAAGATTTCTATGACTAACTTATGTAGAGAAACCTGGCAAGGCTATCTATCTAATGAAGCAGAATGCAAGAACAGTCAGAGAGAAGATAGATCATAAATAGTATGAGTTAGGTAAACGACTAAGCAATCGCATCATACCTCACGACTAAGACTAGAATCGCTTCTCGAACGTGACTAAGAGAAAGAGGATGCCAGACGGCAGCATGCTCATGATGGAACAATAACAGAGAACACCTAACAAGAGCATGATGATAACTGGAATGTGATTTAAATTAAAACTAATCATAACTTAATACTCATAATCTGCGTCTCGCCATATTTGGCTTAATTTCTAATGTAGTCTTAGTCGACCGACTAGATCGACTTCTCTATAAGTAATTTTATGTCTAGTCGTAGTCCCTTCAGTAGTATACTTAGCATCTCTTTCTTGTAGCTCTGCTTGATTGTAAAGAAGGTGCTCTCGATTCCATTATACTAAGGGGAGTAAGGGATACTGTATATGGGGATGATATCCAGTCGCTCATACTCCTTCTTTACAAGGATTGACTTGTGTACCTGCAGGTTATCCATGAATATGGCTAGTCGACGATCCTTATACTTCTCTTTCAACTGCTGCATGAATAGAATGAACTAGTCCTACTTAATTGATCCCTTATTAATAATGTAGTCTTCGAGTCCCTTGTCAGTTGATATAGCGCCAAGAAGCGCAAACACTCCGAAGTCATGTCTCTTGTCTGGGAATCTTATATTCTCTCCATAAGGTGCCCAGGTTCTATTGAGGCGAGTTGAGGAAGTGAATACAGTCTCATCAATGAATATGATCTTCGATCCCAGTTGCAGCTCTCTCATATACTTAGTCTTCATTTCGATTTTAAGACTAGCTAGTCTTTGTGGATCGACTAGCTCCACCTCCTTCCTTAGTCGTATGCTCTTGAATCTTACTTAAGCGCGCTTGTATAGTCTCCTCAAGTGAGTGACACTGATTCGCACTTCTGGGAACTACCTGTGGAACATTATACACCTCTCTCTCAAACTCATTCCTGCTTGAGTGTGCAGTGTTTCACTGCTGGTGAGGAAGTTAATATGACTAAGGTTGAATTTAATCTCACGACTAGTCTTAGTCGATAACCCATTCCTGAAAAATGACTTCGACTACCTGTGCAGCTTGACAACATTTGTGTATGAGACACCAAAGAACTTTGCTATTGCACTCAGATTCACCAGTGGTCGTAGATTAGATGTTGGATTTCAGTTGCCATATCGTATGAGTAGGAAGGTTTCAAAGTCGATCTGTGGTTTGAGTTTGACTACTCTCATCTAAATGACAAGAGTTAACACTAATAATAATAGAGTGATTTGAATTTGAAACTAGTCATATGATAAGTCTGTTGATATTTGATTCAACTTTAATCATTGCAACTATACTTACCTGCAATGAGTGAAAGCTGTTCCAAGTCACCATAAACCACCAATGGTGGAGGGTGTTGATGGTTTGAAGATTCATTATTAGTATTAGTGCTATGTACATTGATAGTCGACCATTCGACTACCTACGACTAAGTCATGATCAATATACTTACAAGACTACCTAGTCATACTAGTCTGCACTTAGTCGCCTCCTTCAATCTTAAGTTTAAGACATATGATTATAACTGTGGTTGATTAGATTGATTAATAGTTAAGTTAAATTTAAAAGTTAATAGTAGTAATCAAGACTTAATCACAAACCACCTAAATGAACAATGGTGAAGGGTAGTTGTATACTCTGACTTTCATGTTCAGACTAGTCACGACTACTCTCAATCAACCTAGTCTTCGACTATAGTCCTTATTAATAGTCGCTTAGTCGCATTTTCGCATTAATAAACGTGTGTCAATTCACTATCAACTCATAGACTAAGCATGAATTGGGGTTTTGTGGTTTTGGGGTATTGTCGATCAGTATGATTGTTTTGCTTCGCCAGTTGGGGTTTACAGCATTCAGGTGGTCAAACAGCTTGGTAATGAAGTGAACAAAAGTCTAAGACGTGGTATAGCAATGAGAAACTTGAAAGAGCATGTTCCCAGTACTAGATGCGGCTGCGGTCACGGTGACTCGACTCATGCGTTTGCTGGAAGACTACATTGTGTGGACATTAGGAGGCGCCCATGAATACTTGCGGTAGTCTGTGCACTGTATGATGGCCTCATCGACATTAATTATCTCTTTGCCATCGCACAAGCCACTAATGAAGGCACTGGCTGCAAGCTGTCTTTGCAGCTTCGCCCTCATCTTGTTATGGTTAGGAGTCAAGGGGTACACTTTGTGATATGTAAAGTGCAGGTCTCGCTTAAGGAAGGTTTGCAGACTGTGACGCGAGATATCAAAGCCCCTGTATCTATTGATTTGCCACTGTAGATTCTTGATGGTCACCACAGACTTTTAGTCTGCAATGCTTCTCTTGATGAAGATTTGGATATCTTAAGGAATCTCTTTTGGTCGCCTGCCTCGTTTTACCACTACTCTGGGATCTATTTGCTATTCAGAATCTTGAAGTATTTAGAGTACCTTGGACTTGCCTATACCAATGATGCGTGATATCTTGTAGGGCAATACCCCTTGATCACAGAGGAACCTTACCAAACGATACAGGCAATGCTACTCTTGTTCTCACTGCCTTTCATCATACCTATCTTTAGCCTAGCGGAGGTCATTAGTGATGCAAGGAAAGCATACAGAAGTTGGTTTATCTATGACTTCATACTTAGTGAATGAGTCTCCCTTTTAAGATCCCAGCACCTCCTCCATAGAGTGGTCTTCAATGGGTCCCTGTAAGCCATTGTATGTGGTAATGTCAAGGTCTGGAAAGACCAAGGCCCGGGCCCTCTCTGCGAGTGCATGTATTTAGTTAGCAGAAAGAGCACTGTCAAGTGCACTATGCAATGTTGTGAGCGTCTTAGCATGAGCCCTTGGATCATACGAATGGCTTAGATCCTCATCCAGAGCATTCTAGCATACCTGGGCAAACTGATGGTTCAGCTATTTCAATTGTGCCTGGGTATGAACAAGTATGGCGACCTCAGCTTCATCTGAAAGCCTAGTGATAATCAAGGCTGTGGCTATAAATTCAGTGTCCTTTTGAGACTTTTTATTTCCTCTTTGCTCTACTAAATCCTCCTATAAGTTCTCCTCACTGAATACACTAGATAGGGGTTTTCACTTTTTGATCTTGGCGTTAGGAGCTATAGACGCCTCGCCCCCATTACTCTCTAAGTTCTCCCAATAGTTGCTGTCGACTCCCTATGGTGCCCGATTCTCTTTCTTTTATTAGGCAGTGGTATTCTTATTGCGAATTCTCATCTAATATTATAGGATATCAATTACTCCATGAATCTTCCTAATAGTTTATCACAGGAATCTTGAGGCACCCTGTGCCTCACTCAAGATTCTGGAAGTAATTCACTCATTATAATTACTAAAAGAATGTCGTAGCAGTAGCTGAGTTTTCTTGATGTGCAGACCAAGCTTAGTAGCAAGAGGGACATGCATCTCTTCTTGACCTAGGATTGGGTGGCCCATCTGCCCAGCCTGAAGCAGACGAACTCCTACTTCCTGAGCGCAATTATCAAGGGTGAGAAGAATGTAAGGACCCATGTTTTGTTTTCGTTTTACTTCCCAATTTATAGTACATTCGAAGGGACCATGTCAAAGTGTCAGCTATTCCATTTCATGAAGACCTCACAGTAAGAAATCTCCTTGACATGGCGATGCAGTATTAGGATGTACTCCAGTTCCTCCCAGACCCCAGGGACTGGAAGAAGATAGACCGGCAATGGTTAGGGGATGTACTGAACACGGTCATACCCGACCAGCTTAAGGAGAGAATAGATACTGCTCTTTAAAAGAGGAGTGCTCGCCAAATTGAGCAGAGGCAGCTCAATGTGAGCATGAGGCCCGAATTCGCTGATGCCCTCGCAAGGTGCATGAATATACCCTGTAAGAACTACTCTCTTAATTATATTTCCATCAGAGGGCAATGGACGAGCAGTGTCAATGCTGAAGCAAACATCAAAGCGTCGACGCACCCAGGAAGAGCTTGAGGAGATTAAGGATGAGGAGCGTCTGTTGCGCCATGATAAGCATGACTACATGCTCCAAGTGAAGAGACTCAAGATGGATCACAACCAAACACCACAGTAGAGGCAGCTGCCACGAATGATGAACTCCATGAGCGAAAATAGATAGCCGATGCAGCAGCAGGAAGGCCACCCATTGCAGTCGCAGAGTCTCAATAAGACCCTATTCAACATTTGAAGTTATTCACTGGCATGGATTTAAGAGAAAGTTGGGTTCATGCAGGCATCATGATTTTGAGGCTAACGTGCAAACAGACCATTCCCCCACCATCACCAAGGACATTGTGTGTGACTTATTTGATCCTCCCAATTTTATAAGCATCATTGCTTTTACTTCCACATCTAATTTTTCACTCACCAGTTTGTCGAATGCTGATTATTTCTTACTTTGCCGGCAGTTTCTTAGGGGTTTGAATGAGTAATTATACGAAGCTAGATTAGTATACTCGGGTTTGTTTTAATTTGCAATTAGTAATGGGTTCTTAGGGAGAGTATAGTGATCATTATTGTGTGCATGAAAGTGTTAGAAGTAGAGTGTTTTAAGTTTAATTATTTGCTTAACGTAAATATATATAATGCAAGCTCACTGTAGGTACTTATTACTACTACCTGCTTTATACTCACTGGGGACAATCACTAGGCTACCCTATTGTTGACTACATGGTGGTCTCCTGCCTCTTATCCCCCAACTTCGTTTTAATCGTGCCTCGAGATTGTAGCTTCTGCAGCAACAAGACTTTCCAGAGCACTGATGTCAAGGTCGTTGTGCCTCTTAGCTAGTTATGGTAGTTGTAAGCTAATAATATGGGGTTCTTCTTGAGTATCAACTTCAAGGAGTGATTAACATACCTGATCACTCTTGGGATTGTCGGTGAAAATGTCATGATCTGGCCTGGCCTTCTTGGTGTTCCTATTGTATTAGTACTTTAAGCAAAGCTCTTTGTTGAAGACTATCTCGCGACTATCATCATCCTGCAGCAGAAAGGCTTGCGAGGCCATGATTGCCTTTATGTTGCTCTCTCCAATGAACGACACATGAAGGGGGTTAGATTACAGCCGCTCACACTCGAGAAAGTTTTCAATTTCTTCAGGTGAGGATTCCATCCATGAGGATGCGATTTTGACAGTGGAGATTCTTACAGAATGCCCATTCAACACGTACGAGGCGTGATGCTCCAACTGCCGCATAGCCTTCAGAAGGCACTCCATTCTGTAGTTGACCTACCAGCTCGTCATCACCTTCCCCTTTCCCAGAGCATTGTGCGAGTCCACTACCTTTGGTGCCTTGATCTTGGAGTCCAGACAGGCATTCTTCACAATCATCTCCAAGCATAAGATTTGGGCCAGTTTGAGGTCTTAATTCGCAGAAAAAGCATGCTAAGTGAAGCTCTCCATGCCTTCCAATGTGCTGTTGATGGTGTCATACAGAGCTTCTTGTTGTTAAAGTAGGAAAGCTATTCCTCTAGATGTACGCTTGGGCTTGTTTAAATTTTAAGACACATTCTTGAGCATTCTTTCTTTCTTTGTTATCTACTTCTGAGCAATGGGGTCGAGAATGTCCTTCATATCAAGCAGCTCCCATTCGTTTGGCAGCCGCTCCTGTGAAATGAGTTGTTGGTTGACATCATGCTTTTTTGATTTCAGAACCTGGCGCCACTCTGAGATTGTCTCTATGAACAGCTTGATGAGTGGAACCTTCCAGTCGTCGGAGCCATCTTCTTGTAGCTTCAGGCTCTTTAGTATCTTCATTATTGACGACATTCGACTTCGAAGACCGTTAGTAGTGATGAGTGTTTTAGAGACATACTTGGAATATATCATGTTGCTCGTAGTAATTCGTACTGCCTCCACATTCTTCTAGGCAGCAGTGTTCTCTTCACTGGGGTTTACGAGGGATTCAATAGGAAGTTTTTAAGTTGACTATGTATTAGGCAAGTCTTTTCCTTTGAGGTCACCCTCGGAATAACTTAAGGCTAAGGTTTGTGGTGTCTCCTTAGTTACTTTGTCAGGATTTCTTATAGGGATGCGGCCTGAGCCCCCAGATTAGTCCATTCTCCATAAGGTCTTGTACACCTTCTGGCTTGTAGTGGTAGCACCATTAGCTAAGAATGTCTGGTTGTTTGAATTCATTCTATGCGTCCTTGCATACTCCCTGCTTGCATGGACCAATCTCAATGTGCGCTTTGAAAACTTATTCGTTTACAGCGTGTCCTTAAAGAGCCTCGACATTTGCAAAGACATGGCATCATTAGCGGAATTGAGGAGCCTCTCGACCAGGGGACGCAGCTTGCTAATGGCAGTTGAGATATAGCCGTTAACTTCTGGCTTCAATAGGCAGTACATAGAATGCTTTTAGTACATGGTTCTTTGAAACATCCTTGACCTCGCAAAGTGATGCTAACAGCAAGAGTGATTACTTGCCTTATCATTCAGCCTAGACTCTCGAGACCTCTTGATGGCATCCAATCCAAGCATGATCAGGTTCACCTGCTCTCTCTGGGCTTCCTGTTCCCTCCTCTCAGCAGCTGTAAGCATGGACAGGGTCATTAGATAGTACTCCTAGAGATGCTTTTGGTCTTTAGACGCCCTCACATACATATCCTGTAGTTGAGTGTCCGTCAATCTCTGAAATTTCCTCTGAGGCAGAGATTGGTTTCCTAACGGTTATCTGTGTATAGGTTGGCAGTTTATTACTTATTTCTTTTTTTTTTCGATTTGTTCTAACAGGTTGTTCAATTTCTTGCTCAGATTTGGAGACAAAGCACCCAACGATGAGTGCCCAGGTAGGGGATCTCCACATCCTCCACCAGGCTTAGCTGAGGGCGTCGTCTCCAACTGATTTCTCATAGCATGAATAGGGCCCACATCAGAGATGGTTTTAGTGGTTGCAGTTGTCATCTTCTACTATAAGGTTTACATAGGGCCCCCACCTCTAACCTCGGGCGTGTCTGCCCTATTTGGTAGTGTCGTTCGCGATCGTAAGGTCTGATCCATCGTTTCATCGTTGCCCCCTTCGCACATGAAGGTGCCTTCTGTAGGAAATGTGAGCTTTCTAACGGCCGCCCGCATCTCAATGCTGTGCTCGACGATCTCCCTGTGGTGGGTGGTGACATTGTCGCCGAAGATGGTGGCTACCACATCGTGAATCTCTTTTTTTGATCTATTACCAACGGTCATGTTGTCCAGGAGGCAGCGGAGCCTGGCATCGAAGATGGCGGCGTCGAGGGTGTTAGTAGGTGCGAAGTACGCCTGCATGTTGGGAGAGAGCTGCTGCATGTCCAGCTCAACTGTCTCGGATGAGAGGAAGGGTATAATGTCATTCGACACTCTGTTATCAGGGCTCAGCATTAGTCTAGGTGGGATTAGGTTTTATTATAATAATTAGTAGGGGAAATAAAGAATAAAATTTAACTCAAATCACACAATTAATTTGGTTGCTTTTTAATTATTGGAGGCCCCCCTATATATATTGTACTATTGTTAATTTCTAAAAAGCAACCAAATCCGTCTATAATAATAAAAATACTAAATTTATTTAAATTCAAATTTAAATTAACAACCACCTTATCTCCATTAATTTCATACTTTTATCTAAATTTTAATATCTTCATATATCAAATTCAATATAATTAATTACTTTTTAATATATAAATTAATAAAGAAATATTTATATATATTTAATTTCTCAAATATATTTATAATAATTAACTCATATTAAGTTAAAATAATTTAATTTAATCCATATCTTTTTAATGACTTAATGAATCTTACTAAGAAAACTTAGATAGGTAAATTATAATTTATAAGTAATAAGAACGAGGATGTAATAATGAATCAAAAATAACTTATAATTTTATTTGATTAATAAAAATTTTAATATAAATATATTTAATTTTATTTGAATATTTTTAGAGAATAAAAAAATGCATAATATATTAATAATTAAAGGAGTAAATTAATTATATGTTATGATATTAATATAAATGATTGTTTTATAGTGAATTTTCCCTTCTACGTTTTCTAATTAATATGATGATTTGAATTTAGAGTTAGCTTTTGTAAAATTTAATATTCTTAAATCAAACAGCTACATAAATTAAAAATAAATGTTAAATATGAAATATAATTAAATGTGTTGGATTTTTGTTTAAGTCATATTTGTTCTATATCTCATTTGTAATTGCTAAATATCTAAACCATAGTAAATTTTTAAATAATAGTTCGAAGATTTTCTTAATGCTTAAAGTATACTTATGCTCTTTATTAAATTTCACATGCATTTATTAAGTATTTGAAATTTTAATAATTATTTCATTAAGGCCTATTTATACCAGTATATTAGATGAAACATTATAGTGAGTTGCGTTGGAAAGCAAAAAGCAAACAAACTTTTAGAAAACTATCAATCCTAGAATTCATTTATTTTCTGAATTATAATTAACAACTAATTTAGAAAACCTTAAGAATTAATTTGAAAAAAAAATCTCTAAATATTTTCCAGTAAAATAACACTTGCTTAAATTGTAGTATTTTTTCTTTTTTTTGTGCTTGAAAATATATCGAATAATTTTAACAGCTAATCTATCATTAATTCACTATTTAAAAATATGGGGGAGGAAGTTTCATGACAAGTAAAAATTTATATGTAATTTGCATTAATCTAATTTAAAATAATGTAATTAATAATTTGTAATTAATTAAGGTGTAAGATGATAAGTCTTACAACTTTTAAGATTGAAAAAAATAATTCAATTAATTATCACATATCATAACATTAATTTTAGTTAGATATTGATTTTATTCTTAAAAAAACATTTTGATAAATTAATCGAAAATAAGATGTTATAATAATAATAAAATTGATTTTATGTGAATTTAAATCTAACAAAAATTCATATATCGAAGGTTTAATGGTTGAATCACAAATATGGTAAAACCCTAAAATAAATTTTATATTTGCCAAAATTATTTACATAAAAATATAAATAAATGAAAATAAATTAAAAGAAAAAATTTTCCATGTCAGAAAACTTCCTTAAAAACAAACTTTTATCATAAATCTTGACAGGGAACTTCTTCCCCAAAAATATATACCTTGTAAGCTAAAAAATATCTCAAGCTTATTATTTTATGATGGATTAGTTAAAAATAAATGTGGACTAATTGCTCGGATAGAAATTCCATAAGTTTACAAATAATAAAATAAATATTATAATGCCATTGTTACAATAAACTAGAGTAGAGCTCAATAGAAACTGAGAATCTCAATTATTATTATTGTGTTTAAATTATAATTTAAAAATAGTAACAAATAAATACAACATTTAATAATTAAAATAATATATAATTTTTATTAATAATAAACTACTAAATTGAATAGATAGATTCAGCTTTTTATTTCAGTAAATATATCATAACTTACTAACTAAATTAAATATATTTATTGCATTAAATTTTTCTAGCAATGCACTATACTTTTGAATGGGAGTTTTCTGCCAAAAATAAAAAAATGTACTCAAATGGGAAGATTCCTGAAGCATTAATAATAATTTATAATAGTTATAAATTTCTCAAAATCTCTAGCATAAAAATGTTAATTATTTAAAATCTCAATTGTTGCTACCTTGATCAAGATTCAAAGTTATAATTAATTTCGAATTAATAATTATTAAAAACACTTCCACTATTTAAATAAGTTAATTAGAAAAAGAATTCATATAATTGATTTTATTAGTCAAAATATACAAATTTATATTGACATTTATTTTGAATTGGGATTATAAGTTCATATTAATATATTATTTAATAAAAAAATATAAATATTATTTCTTGGGCAGGGAATCCCCTCCTTAATTTTAATAAAAATTTAAATATAATATTATAAGACCAAGAAAATATAATCGATATATTTAATTTATATTTATAAATTTTATCTTAATCAATTTATCTAATTAAATTTAAGAAATCATAATAAATACTAGATTATTTACCTTTTAACTTTTAGAAAAGATACCAGAAGAAACAGCAGCAATTTAAAATCTAACAATAATTAAATAATGAAAATTAATCTAATCCAGAGAATTATGGAGTTTTAGTTATATAAATAATTCAATTTTTATTTTCTTATTTTAATAAACAAAATGACAGTTTAATGTATATTATTTAAATAGATTTACATATTAATAAAGTATTTATTTAAGAAATAAATCATTCAAAGATGAAATTTAAATAAAATTCAGTTTCTTTTATTACAATGTTATATAACATCTAAAATATACATTTTTGTGGAAACTATATAAAATGACAATATTTTGTATTTAAATATTTATACAATCTAGGGGAGAGTATCCTGTCCCTTGTAGTTACCCGCCTCTTTCGGAAGTTTCCTGACCCAACATTATATTTTATATTGTTAAGCAATAAAGATATTAGAAATACATATTTTTTAATTTCGTACCTTTACCATATACTTAACAGCTTCCGAAGATATATTTTTTAATTTATGAATTATATATAAAAAAAATAATGCAAAAATAATTGCTTTTATTAATAATTAAAATGATTTTCATTAAATTTTGAATTCAATATCAAGGTAAAAATGATATTCTATAATAGATTATAAATAATTCTATCATAACTGATAATAAGATTCTTATAAAACTATAAAAATACATATTTTTATGTATAGAGCAAGAAAATTCCACCTAACTCAATTTGGTATAAAATATGATAGTAGTTCTCATGAACTTATAACATAAAAATTCAAAATAAAATAAGATTTGTTATGTTATTGTAGAAATAAATTATAATTTGGAAAATTAATTATAAATATATTTAAATTATTTAAAAATCGTGGCAGTTAAAATTGACAAATTTAACGATCTTGGGCTTGTTTGATAGAGAATTGAAAATTAGCTGGAATTTATTATTGGCGGTACTATTTATCTTATCTCTGGAGCTAGATAACTCAACTAAAATTAAATTCTTTTAAATTCATTAAATTATACCCTCACATTAAAGTCGAGTTATCTCGCTCCAGGGATGAGATAAAATAGTAACGCCAATAATAAATTCCAGCTAATTTTCAATTCTCTATCAAACAAGCCCAAGATTGTTAAATTTGTTATCTTTAACTGCCACGATTTTTAAATAATTTAAATATATTTATAATTAATTTTCCAAATTCAAATGTATTTCTACAATATTATGAAAACATCTATTTTAAATAATTATATTCATTTATAAAGTACAAATAAAAATTTATACAATAAATTATGGAACATTTATTCCCCTTTAGTATTTTATATTTAAATAAAAACTAAACTAAATTTTATTTTTATTTATATTTAAAATGGGTTAAATAAATAGTAATTTTTGATCGTGAAATCTCTTAAACCACTATAATTTAATTATACTTTTCAATGTTATATTGAATAACAAACTTTTAATCTCTCTTTTTAAGAATACAATAATTACTATGAGATTTATTTAAAGTTTCTTTATAACTTTTTGTTTTTAATTATTGTTAAGACTACTAATATATACTAATGTAAAATTAAAACTGAATTATATTTAAATCTTTTAATATCTATATTGAAGAATCATCAGACATTAAAATTGTTATGTGACTAATATTTTTTAAGATACCTCATTCATATGTTGCTTTAAAAATATTATTGATAAGTTATTTCAATATAAATTAATTATAGAAATCAAAAAGATTTAATTAAAATTACTATGTGTCTGATTCGAATTTAATTATAATTATTAAGTTAAATTATGTATTGAATTTAAAATAATTAAATATTAAATTTTTTTAATATATTTAATATTTAGTATATTATTTATATTATAAATTAATTTTTCGGTTTAAGTCAATATTTAATTTAAAGTTAAAATAATAACTTAATAAATATTGAAAATAGATAGCCTTTCAAAACCATAATTTTAAGATTCTCTCCAATCTCTCATTTCATTAAACTAAACTACAAAGAGATAAAAACTTAATAAATAAGTGCAATTTAGCAACTTTTTTTTTTAAAAAAAATTACTGTGTTTCCAAAGTAATTGAATCATATTAAGGGTAACGAATCTGAATAATAATTGATATCAAATTTAGTATGAAACTATAATAAATCTAGAATCTAGAAATAAATATTTAGATTTTTTTTTATATTGTTTACCTTTTTAAAAAGGCTAAGATAAATTAAAAATACTTCATTTAAATGGTTATAAAAATATTAATAACATTATGTAAATATGTTAGAATTAATTAATACTTCTAAACATAAATATTAATTAAATGATAATATCTTTTGTAAACATTTATATTTTTATCATTTATCTTTATCAGGTTATATAAACTCCAAATAATGAAATTAATGCTTTTTGATGACTTTTTCAAGCGGATAAAAGTAATTGAATTAAAGCTAATCTTTTTAATTAATATGTCCTATTTCTAATAAAGAATAATAAATATATATTAACCAACAAAATGATTTTATTTTTATAATTTTTGAATTTATATCTATGGATATTTTATAATTTTATTCAAAATGAAATATTTAATTTCTCTAATTATTTAATTTATTTTAATAAATTTAAATATATTAATGATATAATATTTTGGTTATTGAATATTTAAAAATATTATATGGATTTACTTTATTATTAATATTTTTAATATAAAATCGAATATTTATACTTTTTATTTGAGTAATAATAATTTAATTTTAATTCTTTAAATATATAAATGTAATAATCCTAGTTTAAAGTTGATAATGAAATTAATTTATAATGTATTAAACTTTTTATTACGAAACTTGTAAAATTATTTAGATTTATTTCATTATATAATTATAAAGTAAATAAATATTTTACATTTTTAAATAAAAGAAGATTTATTTTAATATCAACAAAGAAGCAGAGCTATGAACCACTCATCAAACATTGTTGCACCTATCGAACAGTTTAATGATATATCAGATGTATATCTTCCTGGTTACTGATGTCTTATTTGCCAATGCAACTACACTGAATTCAATGAGAGCATTGCAATCAATATATATAAATATAAATTTATTTATATTAAATTTATATAAATTAATTTAATATATAATAAAACAATAATTCAACATAAATTTAGTATTGTTTGATTGTTATATTTGAAAATTTAGAAATCTCAGTCCCCACTATTCAAATATTTTTATTTATTATTTATTTGTTAAAATTTAATCCTCATTTGATACACTAATTTCCTATAAAAATAATATACAAATATTAACTAGATAAATATAATAGATACACTTAAAATTACGTTTTACTATTGCTTAATTGATAAATTCAATTATTTTTATATTTTAAAAAAGCAAATGATTTAATGATTTAATTTTTAAATAAGGTTTTATTTTTACTATTTACATTTAATGCAATTTGATAACAATTGCATTTTTATTACATTAATATTAAATTGTTAAATATATATTAGGAAGCAATTAAGTAATTATAAAATAAAAATTAAATGTATGCATTAACTTCACATCCATAATGGAAATTTATTTAATTTTTAAATATAAATTATGGGTCAATAAAGGTGCTCTATGATTGATCAAAGTCAAGCTTCAATTGTGAGTAAAGCACATCTCTTCTTATTCTACATGAGATACATGAAGTGGACCAAAATTATTTACCGGAAAATATTTATAAGTGATTATGAGGTTCTAACCAGAAATTTAATCCTTAAAACAAGATTTCACTTGCCTAACTTTAATAATATAATTATTTAATATTATAAATTACTTATTATAAATTGCAAAAATTTATCAATTATATTATATTTAAACAATTGAATATAACAATATAATAATATATATTATTTATAGTTTAGGCATAAGAGATTGAAAATAAATCTTTTAAATAATTTTTTAATTATTTAATTTAAACTAATATGTTTAATGCAGAAAAATACTAAAATAAAATATATAATTTTACATTTATTATAGCAACGAAGAATGAATAATTTATTAATTATAGAATATTTTAAAAGAACAATTATAACATGAATGATATTCTAAAATTTAATAATTTAAAATACTCTAATTATAGAAAAATTTATTAGGAATTAAAAAAATTATAGAAACAAACTGGTAACTAATTGTAAATTCAACAACAAAAAAAACTTAATTTTTATACCTAATAACCAATTATAAGTCTATAAAAAAATCAATAAAACCAGATCATAATTTTGATTAAGTTAGTTAAAAAGTTAATAACAATTAAACCTATTTTATTTTATTTAATTTATATATTTAATTAATTTCAATTAAATACTATTGAAAATAAAAACCTGAATTAAAATAATATTTATTAATTTATAATAAATTAAATAAAATTAGGAAGTATTTAATTTGATATTAAACATTGAATTATCACATTAATAAAGGAATATATTAAAAATAAAAGGGTGATTGAGAAAATCATAAATTTTTGAATTTTCATATATTCTTATTTAATTACGTGTTAATAATTTTTAATATATATATATATACGTTAAATTCAAGTATTTCGTCTCAAAGCGTTTAAATGTTATGGATGGCACTAGAATTAATAGTAAATATTGTAAATAATATTATGGTTTTTACTATCTACAAGTAATATAGTTTTATTTCAAATAAAAGATATTTTACAAAATTTAATAGAATTTTATTAATAACATAGGTAGAATAAATATTAATATACTCATTTAGATTAATTGTACAGAATAAATAAAAGAAAAAATTACTTCTAATTTACAATAAATATCAATGTATAAAAATTAGTATTAATAATTACAATTATTGAGAAATTTAAAATATATTATAAATATGAAAATTAATTCATAATGTAGTATGATGTACCAAATCAATTCAGAATATTATATTACTTATAAATATTAAAGTAAATATAAAAATAATAAACATTATTAATTCACCGATATTATATTATGATAATTAAACTATATATTTTAATTAAATATTATATATTTATTTATAAAATTTTAAGTATATATTCATAAAGGGGAAATAAAGTTCAAAATAGTCTTTTCCTCAAAATATATACAAATCCATAAGGTGAGATCACTTTTAAATTTTAAACTTGATTTATGTATTTTCTAAAAATTTTTAAGGCTAGTAATGACTGACATTTGATAATATCAGTTTGAATCGGTATCCCATGCTATTTTATAGAAATAGACCTTAAAGATTCCTGGAATATACTCAGTTTTAAATCAGGAACAAATGTTAGTAAACCATAATATTTAAACCCCCCTACCAATTCATTGAAATACTGTACGTTGATATCCTATCAGAAAGTAGTTACAAATCTATATTATAATTAATAATAAAAAAAATTAATTTCTAAATATATAACAACAATCGTAAATCTTATTAATTATTGAACCTTTATTTTAATAAATTTATTTTTAACGAATTTTATCTAATATATTAAAGAATTATGTTTTAATTAAATGATTTGGATGCCCCCCACATACCTGGAATTTTTTTAAATTCCAGTTTTAAATTTGAATTCCAGATCTGGAATAAAAATTCCAGTTTTAAATCTGGAACCAAAAAAAAAATTATTTATTCCAGATTTATATCTGGAATTCCAGATATAAAACTGGAATTTTTTTTCCAGATCTGGAACCTCATTAAAATAATTTTTATTTATTCAAAAAAAAATATTTTTTTCCAATTAATATTTATCAATAAAATTTATAAATTTTTATATTTCCAATTATTATTTATTTTAAGAAAAAACTCTTAAATATATCTTCTATATATAAATAATTAAATCTATTATTCTTGATGAAATAGTATATTTGCCATTTATGAATCTTCAAAATTTTGCATATTTTAATAGGTACTATTATAAAAATAAATTTTTTTTTATAAAAACATTCCTACACTTTATTTTATAATATTTTTTTTAATATAATAATTATCAGTTGTTTTTTTAAATCTTTTATAAATAACTTTGACATAGTAATAGAATTGTATAAAACCCCATTTATTAAAGACTGTTTAAATTTTAATGGTATATAATAAAGAAATACACATTTATAATTTATTAATTATATATTTTAGCGATCTAATCCAAAAAATTAACTCTTTTTCTGTAATCAGTAATAGTTTGTATATAATTTTTACCTCCTACCAATAACTTTGTAATGTATTGTAATTATTTTAAAAATAATCCTTATATTTGTAATTTACCTAGAGTTACTGACTAATCCTTATATTTGAAAATTAAATTATAGTTATTTGACTTTTTCATTGACTATATTAATTATGAAGAATTTCATATTTTTAAATCTGGATTTTAGAGAATATTTCAATAATAATGGCAATGCAATAGTTTAAATTCATAGACTTATAAAGGATGATTGAAATTGTTAGTTACCCTTTATTAAGTAAAATTATGTTATATAAATGTTATTTTTGTTACTTTATCATATGGGTACATATACTTGCATTAGTCTTGGATCAGTGCGTTCAAGTTCAGATAAAATTATTATAATATATGATTAATTATATTGTTTAAACTATTTGACTATATCTAATATTAAGTAAAATAAATCTTTAATTAATCATTTTAATAAAGATCTTACTCTTCTTTTAATTTTTATAAGTATATTTTTTTAAATATATTTTCTTATCTAAAGATAGTTCTAGTATGGTTGATAATCTATACATTCATTAATTTTTATAATTTTTAGTTTGACTCCATGTTGATTTTTAAACTAATTTAATATATAGTTAATATTTTAATTTAATTTACATGTGTAATCAAATTTCCGAAATTAGTTTACACATAAAATTCATCATTTATGATTAGAGGGTCTATGTTAAATTTTGACAATTCTATTCAGAATTATAAGTTTACCAAAGTGCAATGTTAAGCACACTAATCATTAAATATATTAATTTATCATCTACTAATTTTAATTTAGAATATTTTTCTTATAGTACTAAGAATTCCTTATAAAAATTATTAATTATATCAAGATATAAGTATATTCTATCTATGTTTGAATCCTTAATTATACTATATATAAAGATAGTTTAACTAAAATTTGAAATTTGGTTACATATAGAATTTCAATTAAAATGCTAAATATATATTAATAAAACACTCAAACTTGCAGTAAAAGTCTATAGACTTTTTAACCATCACTAAATGCATTTGAATGTCAAAAGTAACTTTTTTATTAAAAATGATATATTTTTTATATTAATATTTGCATTATATTTTCAATTAATTTTCATTTATTAAAAAGACTTATTATCTTATAAATCATAATTTTATATTTAAAATTAATTTTTTAAATAATAATATATACAAATTGAAATTAATATTAAGATAGAAAATACCTACTCAGTTAGAAAATTATTTTTCAAAAAATATTATAATTTAGAATAATCTAATTAAAAATATAAAAAAAAAAAAATGTCAAAATTTATTAATGATTTTTATTAAAAAAATTTAAAAGCAAATTTCATAGTTGTGTCTGATATATACTAGTTTTAAATCTGATGTTCCAGATTTAAATCTGGAATTCCAGTTTTAAATCTGGAACATTTTTCTCAGATCTGGAATTCCAGTTTTAAAAAAAAGTTCCAGATTTAAAACTGGAATTCCAGTTTTAAACTGGAATTCAAATTTAAAACTGGAATTAAAAAAAATTCCAGGTATGTGGGGGGCATCCAATGATTTTGAAAATACTTCCAAGATTTTCTAGCATATTAACATTTAATGTATATATTTTTTTATATAATATTTATATTTTGATACATTCATCCATGTAGTCAAAGTTTAAATTTAAATTAAAAACTATAAAATATAAAATAATAACTTATGTTAAATATTTTAAATAAATAATAATTAAATTATATTTAATCCATAAGTTTTTGATATTTTGAAACTGTTAAGGATAAATATAATTAATTTTAATTTTATTTATGAGTATGTACAAATTAGCTTAATATAGTTGGTAATCATTAGCAATTAATATAAATTTATTTGATTATTTCATTAATTATTTCATATAATTTTGTTGTTTTCAGCAACTCTATAAGAATTGTTTCAAATTATTTTTAAACATCTTTTTATTAAAAGATAAATTATACTGATATCATATATTATCAATTAATTGATTTCGTATATTTTATATTTTAGATTAATTAGTTATTAAATTTTCAAAGGTTATTGTAAAATATTTTTATTTATTTACTTATTTATATTGTTTAAAAATTTTTAATTTTATTTTGTAAAATATAACAATAACTTTATTAATAAAATATTATAACTAAAAAAACAAAAAAAGAAAAAAGAATTATTTAAATTTATAACTATATTCAAGTTAAATTAAGTAAATCAAGCTCAAATTTAAGTATCACTCTAAAATGGTAAATTAAAAATTAAATAAATAAAAATTAAATATCTAAAGCTAGCAATGGTTTTTTTTTTATATATTTTACTTTTCATTCACAATTTATCTTATTTTAATGTCAATTGTTTTATTTTAAATAATAATAGAATTTATTCAAAAATAAGTAGAACTTAAATTTTTCAATAATTCTATTGTAATATAAATATTGTAGGGACACATTTGAATTGAAAGATTATTCTAAATTAAATTATTATCGATTGAAGTTGGCCAATTTAAATGATCTAGATTTCATTCAATAGAAAATTCAAAATTAACATGCCTTTACTATTGTCGATACTTTTTATCGGATCGAGGGAACGAGATAACTCGACATTAGTGTGGGGGTATAATTAATTGAATTAAGAATATTCAATCAAGTCAAGTTATCTCGTTCCCTCGATCCGATAAAAAGTACCTCCAATAGTAAATCAAGTTAATTTTGAATTTTCTATTGAATGAAATCTAGATCACTTAAATTAGCGAACTTCAATCGCCAATAATTAAATTAATTTTATTTAATTTAAAATAATTTCTCAATTCAAATGTGTTCATACAATATTATTTATTTTATTTCATAGACTTTAGCATTCTATTATATTATTATACATGACAATTAAAAATTTTCTTAATGTAAATTTCTTTAAAGAGCAATAATATTAATCTAACATATTTTTCTTGGAAAGTTTCGTAATATTATCATCGAATTAATATTCACTTGCAAAAATTAATACTGAAAAATTATTATTTATTTTGAAAATTCTGTAAATTCTTATTTTTTTTTTCTCAATAAATTTTATATATCTAAAAGTAATTAAATATGACAATAGCTTCGCAACAATTGCTTCTAGTTTCTTAGTATAATTATTCAAAGTAAAAATTTTCTACAAAATTAGGTCGGCAAATTTTAAGTAAAAGTCATTTTTTAGTTTATAACATTTATGAATTTATTATCGATCGTAAATCTTTTAAAACAAGAAAATTATTTAGATTGATGAATAAACAGAAAAAATATAATTTTCACAGATTAATAGGTTAACAAATGTAAATTCACTCTAAACTTGCAAACTTGGTAAAGATATTTCCTCATTTATATAATTTCTAAGCTTCTAAATTTTTATATTATTTTCGCTTTGAAATACTTTGACTGCAAAATTATGATATAATAAATGATTAAAATCATAGATGGACTTGTATTTTACCGAAATAGGATTTTTAACTTGCAGAAGCAATGATATAAGAGTATTTACTTAAAATTAAACAAAAATATATATTGCACAACAAAGTTCTCATTTATAGCTGCAAGTTTTGACTTCGCTGAATGAGAATTAATTTAAAAATGAGGAAAAAACTATATATAAAAACATAATAATTGACTTAAGCATTTAAAATATAAATGTAATAATGATATATTTATTCCCTATTTACAAATATTCTTCATTGCTAAATGTAATTTAATTTAGATGTATTAAAATATTAACAATTTTTGTATTTTTTAAACAATTTAATTTCAAAATCTTTTTTATTTATCAATAATAACTGTAAATATTATTGAAGCGATAAAGATTTAAATTTAAACTAAATTAAAATTGATAGGAATTGAAACTCCACAAATATAATTTGCAATAAAATATTTAAAATTATTTTTTATTCTTTAATTAGGCGCTTTAATAATACTTAAAAAAATTTCTTTTGTTGTATAATATTTTAAAATAAAAGATAAATAAAATATTTATCTTTAGTCAATTGTAAATTAACTAAATTTGCAACTTACTCTAAGTTCTTAAACCAATAATATCTTTAAAACAAATCCCAGTTATTATATAAATGAAATGACGATTTTAAAAATCAGTAATTTAGAAAAAAAGTTCTTTTTTTATATTATGAATAATTAATACTTCATTTTTTTCAATTTATTTTATGGATTAAGTTTTTTAAAATCTCATCATAAGAAGTATTGATAATAATCCAATAAGAGTTATAAAAACATTTTTAATTTATTAGGCATGAGACATTGTTAGAGGCACGGTAAAAATACAAAGAACTTAAAAAAGCATAAGATAAAAATAATATCTAATATATAGCAATTTTTTTAATAATAATTTAATAATTTAGTATATTTAAAATAATTTAATTATTTTTTAAATACAAATAATATTTAAATTGAAAATACAATAAAATCTAATTTTAAATTACTAATATACGTGTGGCTATTTAATAATTTTATTAATTTAAAAATTATTGTTTATGTTATATATTTATAATATTTTAAAAGTGCTTAGAGAAAAAATACGACTAGATTTAGTAAATAGTTTACAAATAAGATATAGCTCTCATAAAAGAATTAATTTATTAAATATAAATATTTCTTAGATTTTCAATTTATTTATCTTTATGATTTATTTATCATAACTTAAAAAATAATGAGATGACTTTGTCAACATAAAATTATTATATAATTTAAATATAATAGGCAATTATATAGACCACATCATGAAAGATGTCAATTAGAAAATTGTGAGTTGAAATGAAAATATCATAATAATATAAAAAGTTTTATGAAGTACGATTGATATTGTATTGATTTCTTTTTCGATACTAATTGATAGTTTCATTAAAAACAGTGAAGATAAGAATTTCCCTTCGAATTAGTATTTGTAAAGAAAAGAAATGTAAAAGTGTATCTTCAGAAAGGACTCAAATATTTAACTAATAATTATTGTAAAGTCTACCTAGAATAAAATTTTCTAAATACTCAATATAAATTAATATAAAATCATTAGAAAATTATATAGTAAGGTTCTCATTTTAATTAAATTATTGTTGGAAAAAAAAGTAAATATTACTAGAAATTTTGTCTATTAGATATTGGCTTTATCAATAAGTTTTAAAGTGTTCTATTCAAATAAGTAAGTAAACATAATGAAATTGGTTTAAATATTGTTGAAAAATTATATAAATAATATAAGATTGATAGAAATTATTTTGTTTCTATTAACATTAGATTGATAGTTTTAGTAATTTTCCTCAATAAAAAGCAAATTATACAAAAGTAAATTAATAGGTTTAAAATACAGTTCTCATTATTTAAATCTCGAAAAATAAAGTAATAATTAAGAAACTTATAAATGAAAATTATCAATACAAAATTAAAATAAAAATAATTAATAAGATATAAGTATCATTTTTGTCGTTATTTGCATGGTCTTTGAAAAGTAAAGTTAAAAAAAAAGGGGATGGCAACACCTGAACCAGCAATTTATTTTCATATTTTTCCATCCCTTCTATCTCTGTAAATACTCGTCTAAGGTCAATTAAGGGTAAAAAAAAGATGAATAAAGCACTAAAAATAAGTATAGACGACTCCATGAAGTTCAAATGATCAAGTTTTTACATGAAATAATCATTAAAAAATGCACTTATTTTACTAATCTTAAAAAAAAAATATAATTTTTTATTGTAAATTTAATTAAATTTTGATATAACTAAGTGATATACAAGATAAATTACAAAGTGTCACCCATGTAAACATAAATAAATCTGCTACACTATACTACCTGTATTACCATGGGTGACACTTTGTAATTTATCTTGTATATCACTTAGTTATATCAAAATTTAATTAAATTTACAATAAAAAATTATATTTTTTTTTTAAGATTAGTAAAATAAGTGCATTTTTTAATGATTATTTCATGTAAAAACTTGATCATTTGAACTTCATGGAGTCGTCTATACTTATTTTTAGTGCTTTATTCATCTTTTTTTTACCCTTAATTGACCTTAGACGAGCATTTACAGAGATAGAAGGGATGGAAAAATATGAAAATAAATTGCTGGTTCAGGTGTTGCCATTCCCAAAAAGAATTGTTTAAAATATTATATTGGAATTTTATTACGAATTCTTTCCTCTTCTCTCTCATTAATTTTTTAAATATATAATATGCTATTTTTTTTATTTTATTTATATATTGATTAATTTTGTAAATAAAAATATTATAATTAAAATTGACTTTCCAATAATAATATTCATTTTAAATACAAAAATAGAGAAATAATTAAATATATTATAATGAATAATTATAATATAATAGTTAGTTAGGCCAAATAAATCTGTTCGCTTGTAATCCCGTCAATTGTTTAACTTTTCCAAATTTTATAATACTTTTATTTTGTAAAACTTAAATTGGTTGCTTCTTCTACTACTAACTTGAATATATTCTGCAATAAGTCATTAAAAAACATGTTTTTTTTTCGTCATAATAAGATTGCAAGAAAAATTTTATGCTAGTTATGCTTTCTATAATTTGATTAGAATAGCTAGCATATAATGTGCTTTTCTTTGATTTTTAATAATTAATGAGAGGCATCATTATATTCATATTTACTATAAAAAAGTAAAATTTTTACAGTAATTTTTACAATAAGCTTTTGATGAGTATAAGTTTTTACGTTTTAAATTGAAATCTAATATCAAAATGATTCATGTAATTGTTGTTTGAATTACAGCTAATTACATTTTTTAAGAAGGATATATAATCTTTATCGATTTTTTTTAAACTTATTTTTATGAGCAATTTTTACTAATTCAAAATTTATGAAGTTTTATTTGAAAATATAAATCTAAATGATTAAAAAGTATGATTGTTAATTTCTCCCTTATTTATGAATTAATTAATATATCCCTAAATCTATTATTATCATGAAATATTTTTAATTATATTGGATAAATTTCATATTGAGATGCTTATAAACCTTTGATAAAACAATAACTAGGCTCATAACTTATTATAAAATTATAGGATTTAAATTGGTAAATGAATACTTAGGCCTCTAAATAATAGTTTTTTTATTTAAAATCCAATTATATTTATAGATTAGAGCATCTAGACTTATCTACCTATGAAACTAATGCGTGTTGTAGTCAATTGCGAACTGGGTAAACAATTGCGAACTGTGAGTGTCAATTGCGAACTCCAGTGTCAATTGCGAACTTCAGTGTCAATTGCGAACTCCTGTGTCAATTGCGAACTCCAGTGTCAATTGCGAACTGTGGTAACAATTGCGAACTATAATAATAAATTTTAATTTTATATGCGAGAGCTGCCAAAACAAATAAAAAAGCAGGGTCTTAGGGGTGCAGCCCCTAACGGGGTCACAAGGGGCAGAGACCCTTTTTATCGCAATGCGATAAAAAGTAATTGCAGGGGTATAGGGGGCGGCAGCCCCCAGTGGGAGGGGGTTTCGAGAGGGCAAAGCCCTCCCCCGAAAAACCCATTTGACCTCTTTTGTTAGTAAATTGATGTAATTAGTTTAAAATTTAATCGTTAATTTATAATAATTAAAATTGAATCATTTTTTTCATAAGTCAAATAAACATAATAAGACTCAGTTACTTAATAAATACTAAAATGATTTTCAGACTTAGGTATATTGAGAAAAAAAAACTTTAATGTATGCGCTGCTAATTATAGATGTCTATCAAACTTTATAACATAACTTATAGTTTAGAAAGTGTTATATATGAATATGATATCTATAAATGCAGATCAAGAAAGTCTATAAGATAAGGACTTAATTTATACTGTCCTTCAAACATTACATTAGAAATTCTTGACGAAGTTATTTTCAATTTATTTCCTTCTGGAATCATTTTATCTGAAGCAGTAAAACACCTTTCTGATCACTGACAGTTGAGAACTACAAGATAGTCTATTAGCTAAATTTATCAAAATTTGAGGAATATTATCAAAAATAAAATGTTAATAGAACAACAAAACATTTAATTAGAAGATAGTGTCTAATGGACGAGTCGCTATGGACACATAGGTCCTTAAATTATAGTCATCCAGAAGATACAATATATGACAGATAAAAATGGATAGTTGGTTTAATAGAAGAAGGAAGCTAAAGATGTAAAATATTTAGTGTCTTGAATAGGACAACATAAACATTAGAAGAATTAATTTGAGAAAATGTAGAAAGAGACAAAATTTTTCAATCCAGACTTTTGGGCAAGCTATATTGCAATAAATTGGGAAGAACTTGAAATGAGACATGAAAGACATATTCATTAATCACAAAATTGAAAATAAAGAACAATGGAACATAGCAATTTAATTGAAGGATTATGGGCAGTCCTCAGATATCATATTAAACATGTATATAATACATTACCAGGAAACCCAGAATAAATAGAACCATATTTATTTGAAGCTCTATGGAGAAGAAACTTAGCATAATTTTAAAAATCATAAGACCGTTAATATTATATCTAACAGACATTTAATATTAATAATATATGAATATTTAACGATTAAATTTTAAACTAATTACATCAATTTACTAACAAAAGAGGTCAAATGGGTTTTTCGGGGGAGGGCTTTGCCCTCCTCAAAACCCCCTCCCACTGGGGGTTGCCGCCCCCCTAGACCCCTGCAATTACTTTTTATCGCATAGCGATAAAAAGGGGCTGCACCCCTAAGACCCTGCTTTTTTATTTATTTTGGCAGCTCTAGCATATAAAATTAAAATTTATTATTATAGTTCGCAATTGTTACCACAGTTCGCAATTGACTACAACACCCAAACTAATAAAATAATTATTAGTTTATGAATTTTTAATTTAACGTTAAATAGTTATATATTTTAGTAAAAATGTCTTTTAGACATATTTAAATATATCATATTAAAATACTTATTTAATTTTATAAGATTTATCATAAATTTAAGTTAAAAGCAATAGGAGTCTCCATGAGATATTAGATTTTTATTTAAATATTTTAATTTATGTATAAAAAAATAAAATAAAAATAAATCCTTATTTATTAAAATATAAAATTACAAATTAAGTTTTTCAATTTTAATTGCATTGAAATTTGTTTTTAAAAGATGAATAAATATCAATAAAGCAATAACAATGATTTGAATAAAAAGTTTTATATATATATTTTTGGTAATATAAATTAAATATGTTATAATTTATTTCAATTATTAAATTTTAAATCTTGTAATTTTATTTTAGTACATACAATTATTTTAAAAATAATGTATTTATAAATAATATTAAAATTTCCTTAAGCATGAATGGAAATATTATTTTTAATTTATAATTAAATAACTAATAAATAACAAATAAATATGATATATTATTATTAATGTATAATTGTAATAAAAATATTAAGGAAATATTTATATTTAATTATATATATATTCAAAATTATTAAAACAAATTGTTGAATCTGGTTAAAGATTATATAATTTTAAAATTACATTTTTAGCTTTTTGGTAAACAACACTACATATTATGAATGGAGTTCTGCTACAAATATAGTACGACTAATGCATTTTATATCCAATAAGGCACCCAAAATTTTTTACAATTTATAAGGTTCCTAGACAAAATATATATACCTACTGAATCTAACTATAAGAAAGCAAAGAGATATCCTTGAACAATTTGGGATTAAGTAATAAGATCACAATAACAAAGGGATTTATTTAAGAAGCAAACTTAGTAAAAATAAAGACCTTATAAACCAAAATACTGCTAAAAAAAGGAAATTAATTGAGAACTTAATGAATTAATAGAATTTAATAAAGAGGTTTAGATTATATAATGGTTTTTTTCTTATTTTTGATTATAAATATGTATTTATAAATCTTTATCTTTCAATTTAATTTAAAAAAAAACAACATATAATTTATAATATAGCAAAGTATCACTGATTTAAGAAAACAAAAAGAATTTAAAATTCAAATAAAAAATTAATAGAGATTACTTTCTTTAAACCTAGGAAATAAAGATAAAGAGAATATAAAATTTCTGGATTTAAATATTGGTGGTCCTTTTTTTGCATCTTATACACAAGATAAATTAAGTTTAATTTTTAGACCAATAACCCAAAATTAGTCTTTTTATTTCGCTTCTACAATAGGCAAGATAATACCTTTCATTAAAAAAGATCAGAAAATATTATATTATCCTAGACAAGTACCACTTTTTCTATGTTTAAATTAAATTTAAAGCCATTAATTTAATTACTATTATATTTTTTAATATATTTTATCCATATTCTAATGCATCTTTGAATTTCAATTCAATACCTTACACATTAATTTTTTTATATTTTCAAACAATAATATAATTTAATTAATTTAAAAACTTACTTCAGTCAAAATTTTATTGCTATTAATTATTAATAAATTTTTATAATATTCATTTAAAAATCTATTTCTTTTTTATAAATGTAAAATCATTAATTTAGAGGATAAACATTTATGGTTCGCCTATATATATATTTATCTTTTTTAATCCTATGCTTTATTGTGAGGTCTTGATTATTTGTTTCATATTTAATTTAAGATAACGGGATTATTTTCAGTATTTTATTTATCTTTAAGTAATTTTTAATTACAAATTTTTTTTATAGAATACTTTTTTTTCATTTGATTATATTCAAAAGTATTTTTATTCTCAACTTTAGCCAAGATTTATATATGTCATTTGTTAAATTAAATAATATTTGATATGAACTATTAAAAAATGTGAAATGTTTAAATGAATTATGAAAACAAAACTTAATTTGTAACACAAAATTTTTACAAAAGATAGGTAGGTAAGACTTGAGTATTAAAGAATAAATAAGAACAAATTTTTAAAAGAGAGGTCTATGTAAAATTGAAGAAATAAGATCAATATAAAATAATGAAAATATTATAATAATCATTTATATGATCTAATTTATTTTTATTATTTTAATTAAAATGTTAGTGTTAATTTTAAATTTATTATTTTATAATATTTGAGAGGTAGAGTCGAAATTATAAATGATCTATAAGCTATTTTATTTTGAATTTATAATGTTTAATTTAAATTTTAATTAAATATTTTATAACAAAATTGCTAATAAATACTAAATTTATCCATAAAAATCTCCAATAATTCTTAATATAAAGTCAACTATTATTTAAGATTATAAGTATAGATTAATTATAATCAACTTATATGAATTTAATAAAAAGTCGACACTATAATATTTCATAAAAATGGAAGCAATCAAACTAAATTTATGTTTTAATGAAAGTAATATTTTTAACAGAATAAATTTTTAATATTTGAATGAAAAGTAATTAGTGGTTTCTATATATAAAATTCAACAAAAAATTTAATTTTGATATATAACTTAAATTGCAAGTATAAAAAATTATATAAAATTATTTTCATCATTTAGAAACCGATAAACTCATACTCTAAATATTTAAGAATAAAAATAAAGCTATTATATAAAATACTTCTATTCCTTGATATAGTTTTGCTTATATTTTGATTATATTTGTTACCTACGATTTAATAAATATTATTAAGAAATGAATTTTGATAGCTTTATATCATAATTTAACCAAAAAAGTAAATTAATATTGAAAACATACATTTTTATATTAAATAAATTATTTGTATAATTGAGAATATTTAATTTTTTTTATTGGAAGTAATATTAAGTCAAATTTATTTAATTCTTCTATTTTTTTAGAGATCTTGGACTCTCCCTATGATTTTTAATTATCAAGTATAATTATAATAAACGGTAAAGTAAATTTATTAATTTTTTATTATATTTAAATTATTGAAAATTTCATAAAATTTAATATTGAAAGTAAATAGTCCCTTAATATATGCATATTTTAAGATTAAAATAATTCACTTTTTTAAAGAATATTTAATATAATTGCTATCATATTTTTGTATTTGTTAAGAAATTTAATATTTATTTCATGTGATTAAATATAAGAAAAAATAGAATCAGTTGAGAGTAGATAAATAATACTTAAATTGTTTATTTACAACTATACTTAATATTAATAAACCTAAATATTAAGTTATATATTTATATAATAAGAAATAAATAGACATTCTTAATATTGCGAATTTCAAATTAATCTTATAAAACTTTTATGATGGCATTATTAAAATAATTATAAAGTTTAATATTTATTGTATTATATTATTAAAATCCACTACTATATTTTGCGTATTTATATTAAATAAAATTAAAATATTGATAAAAAAATCTAATTTAATTGTTTTAAAATTTAAAATAATAAAAATATTGATATTTTATTAATATATTTATTTTCTAGGTTTCGGTGGTTTTTAGTTAATTGAACTCCTTCATTTTTTATAAATCAATATAAGTAAATGTAATTTTTTAATTCAATAATTTATCTTTGTTTATTAATATTGGATTATAATAAATAAGTATTTTTAAAACAATATTTTTATATTATTTTTAATTTATTATTAAAAAGCATACATTTTATTAAAGAATTCAAACATTTTTATAATTTAAAGACATTATGATACTATAAATTTAATTAATTAAAAATATTATAATTAAAATATTTTTTTTGTTAGCCACCTAAAGTTTGAGTTACAAAATCATTAAATAAAATCTCTTGAATATGGACTAAAACCACTTTCTTATAATTGGTTACTTTGTGTAACTTTTGATTACTCCATTTTAAAGATTATGGATTTTGAATTTGTTATTTAGTTGCCGTAATAGCTAAAATAACTAAAAAATACTAAATGGTTTAAAATGTTTCATTATTGAAAATTTATATATTTAGTTTTTTATTAATTTATTAAGATTATTTTTTATTTAAAAAATAACTAATAATTAAATTGCTTACATTTTCCTTTGACTTCACCTCAAATACAATCTTATTTAATTTTTATTTAACTTAAAAAATAATATAATAATACATAATATATTATATAGTTGAACTTATATTTATATAATGTTGCATAGAGTTTGCTCAAATTAATTTTATTAAAAGTTAAATAAAACTTATTTAATTATTTTTAATAGAAAGTAGAATTTTTTATGATAAGAATTCTAGGAATTGATACTTCAGTTCAATATCCCATTAGTTTGATTTAAAAAATATTTTATATTATTAATTAATAAGAATATTAAATAATTTTGGGCAATTTTAATAAATATAATTACATTTTAAAATAGATAGATTGTTCATAATTTAGTTTTATTATGTTCATAAAATTGTGCTTATTAATTTTATATAAAAAAAATTACTAAAATAAAATAAAGGCTATATTGAATAATAGTTTAATTTTATATGGAAATTTATTAAAATATTTTCTGGATTAGCATAACTAGTCTAATAAATTTTTTATTCATAATAATATTTTAAATGAATATTCTCCATTCAATTATTGTTAATTTATTTATTTTTATTTATTAAATTTATTGTTTAAAGTTAAAAAAATCTAATACTATTTGTTGAATAAATCATTCTTTAGAGTAATTTTTTTTCATGCTTTTTAAATAATTCAATCGTAACATATTCCGCCTTATAAGAATCGTTTCTCAATAAAAAGATTTGCAGCTTTCACTTCTCATTCATTTAATAATATAAAATATTTCTTTTTCTATATATAAATAAAAATATTTGTCTTATTAATTAAAGATTTTTTAATATTTATAGTTCCTAAGAATCTGCAAATTTAGATAAATTATTAATATTGAAATATGATATTAAAAAATTAACATTATAGTAATTATATTTCCTACCATTTATTCCTCAGTTTTGAAGAAAAAAAAAGTTTGGTCTATATTGAAAGATTCATAAAGGTTGTCCAAATCATAACAATTTATTTGTATCTTAATTTTATTTAAGGAGTTAAAAGACGAAAGAAATAATCAATTAATAAAATATGATTAATCTTCAAAATATGCAACTATCATTTTATTAATTTTTTATATTAGGCAAAAAACTTAACTTACATGCTCTTGATCTAAGCCAAGAAAAGTTATATTTATTTTAATCTCACAAGATAAATAAAAATTAATTTAGGAAAATGAGAAATACTTTATAATTTAAATTTGATTATTATAATTACAATCATATTATGAGTTTCAGCATTTAAATTTATGTTAAATAAATTTATTTTTTAATTTTAAATGATTAATTATGTATTTTATCAACTTTAATTAAAAATAAGATCGAAATTAAGCAATTATTTCAAATTAAGAATTTAAAATAATATTAAGGCATTTATTATTATTATTGATAATTTTAACACTAATGTTTTAAAGATTTAGCTCAAATATAAAACTAAAGAATAATTGTTCACTCCCGAGGTACCTCCCCCCACCCCTCCCCCAGTCCCTAAACCGAGGTACCTCCCCAAACCCCTCCCCCACCTCAAAATGAAGTCCCCCTTATATTCCCCACTTTAAATGAAAAAACATATTCCCAAGGTATGAATCGACTCACTTGTGACATCTCACTCTCCTTATAATATTTACTCTTAAATGACATAAATTTTTCTAAAATCTTTAATATCATTTTTATAGCTATGTTGATGTTATTTTTAATTTTTGGCAACTCTCACTTCGTCCGTCAAATATTTTAGAGATATACTCCAATCGGAAAATATATTTCAATTGAGTTTAGATTATCTAGAATTTTTGCAGATTTTATTAATACAATAGATTATACACATAAAAATTACAAAAATCTTTTTCAACCTAAATCAACTTCATTCGATTTTAATATATAAATTAGCATGAGTAAATTTTACAAAATACTCATTTACTGTCTAGAATAAAAACTATTATATCATAATTTATGAATAAATTCAACATTTTGAAATAATAATAAAATCAACAAACATAAAAATTTTTGAATTTATTCATAAATTATGATATAATAGTTTTTATTCTAGACAGTAAATGAGTATTTTGTAAAATTTACTCATGCTAATTTTGATATTAAAATCGAATGAAGTTGATTTAGGTTGAAAAAGATTTTTGTAATTTTTATGTGTATAATCTATTGTATTATTAAAATCTGCAAAAATTCTAGATAATCTAAACTCAATTGAAATATATTTTCCGATTGGAGTATATCTAAAAAATATTTGACGGACGAAGTGAGAGTTGCCAAAAATTAAAAATAACATCAACATAGCTATAAAAATGATATTAAAGATTATAGAAAAATTTATGTCATTTAAGAGTAAATATTATAAGGAGAGTGAGATGTCACAAGTGAGTCGTTTCATACCTTGGGAATATGTTTTTTCATTTAAAGTGGGGAATATAAGGGGGACTTCATTTTGAGGTGGGGGGAGGGGTGGGGGGGAGGTACTCGGTTTAGGGACTGGTGGGGGGTGAGGTGGTGGGGGATAACTCTCGGGTAGTGAGTACAAATAATGATATAGATTAAACAAAATTTTATTAAAAAGATAAATATATAATATTAAAATTATTTTAAAATATATTTTAAATATAAATTCTTGTAATTTTTAATAAACTTATTATATAATTTTAGTCAAATATTTATTTTGAGTAAAAAAATCAATTATCTTTTTTATATGAAATATCATTTTTTATTTAACTGATATATTTATATATACCATGTTTCAATAATCTGTCTCATTTATTTTAATAATTTATTTAAATTTAATAATTTAAGTAAAAGCTTACTATTAATAAAATACATTAAAATAGGTAAATAAGAGAATGCGAAATACAGATTTAAAATATAATTAAATTACAAATAAATCAAAATCGTGGCAGTTAAAGTTGGCCAATTTAAACGATCTTGGACTTTATTATTGGCGGTACTATTTTGTCACATCCCCAGAGCGAGATAACTCGACTTTAATATCAGTGAGTAATTTACTGAATTAAGATATGTTTAATTAAAGTCGAGTTATCTCGCTCTGGGAATGAGATAAAATAGTACCACCAATAATAAAGTCCAGCTAACTTTGAATTCTCTATGGAATGAGCCCAAAATCGTTTAAATTGGCCAACTTTAACTGCCACGATTTTGATTTATTTGTAATTTAATTATAATTAATTTTCCAAATTCAAATGTATTTTTACAATATTATCGTGATTATAAATGAATTAATTATTTTATAAATTAAATATGCTATAGAAAGCATTTTATTGAACAACAAAAGCACTTACTGAGAACTATCAATCTCATATTTTAGACTTCAACAAAAGAGCTCTAAATGCAAATTTCAACAAGCCTCAAGTCATTATTATTAGTAAGGAATGTTATCTGCTAAGATGAGACTTGTATTCAGGAATTCGTTATTAGGGCTCTTTACACTTTCAATAAGCACTTGAATACGAAATCAATATTGAAGATGTGTGAATAACAAAGAGCTAGCTCTCAGCACCTAAGTCTCTAAGTTTAAGGTACAGTAGCTAAGCCTGTCAAATTTACGGAATGTGAAACTTCTGATATGAATGTCCCAACTACGTTAGCACCAAAAGCTATTCTAGTGGTAGAAATGCTGAAATAGACTTAGTTATTGAAATTTTTGAGAGTATATTCATGAACTTAATAAATAAAAGTAAAGTCCTTCAATGAGTCATAAAATAAGACAAGACTTAATGGCCTAAACTACTCAGAAATCTAGATATATTTACACTCCAGGGTGAATAGGTATTGTTACCAGATCTGGTACGTTCATCTATGAAGCAGTTGATCAGAATAACATTACTTAGCTTCGCATATCCATAGTCGTTTTTACTAGTGAAAATTAATCAAACTGAACCATATTTACTGACTTCCTAGTGCTTTTCATGGTTTATCCAGAGACTAAGGAATTAAAATTATTTGTGAAATAATTGGAGAAGCTGTAGAGGAACTGTTGAATGATTTTTTAAACAATCAGAGATTCTTCCAATATATAATTTAGTGAAAATTATAAATTAAAGAAGATGATTTATATGCTTATTTATAAGACAAGTAATCAGAATTTAACTTAAATTGCAATTTATCCAAATTAGAGACAGTTACTAATGAATAAATTTTAAATCTGTATTAAGCATTCTCTTATTTACCTATTTTAATGTATTTTATTAATATTAATATATAAAAAATATCGTGAAATTGAGATAATCTCAAAAATTGCCATTTTGGAAGCAGCTTGAATTGTTTGATTATAAAATTTTGTTTAATGATTTAAAATAAAATAAATATATCATTCACTAGTTAATACTAAAATTAAACCATCAATCTTAATCGTGACTTAGACCTATCTGAGTGAGTCAACGTGGCAATACCGTAACGTAGCAGACATGAAGTGAAAACTCCGAAAAATCCACTTCCGCTATCGCCTTGTCTCATCTCGAATCAAGATTTTGACCAGAGACAACCTGGAAAACAGAGTTCACAGGATTCGACTAGATGAAAGAAAGTGGAGAAAAACGCTTGCCGGTACCACCGCTTCTGGGAAACGTAATCCCTGTCCTTTCGCTGTGATAGCTTCTTCACCCTCTCCCGGTGTGGGAGAAAATCCTTATCTTTGGCTTCAATGTTTTTCATCTTCTCACTTTGGATGAAGTGCGGACCTTAATCCTGCTCCCTCTAACCTAGTAAGCTGAACTCAAGCCATGTGACTCATCTAATGCAGGGAGTCCTAGGACCACGACAACTCAAAGAGTGTAATAGCTGGCAGATTGAACCCCACCTACAAACCCCTCATGCGTTCCGCCCATCGACCCCTGCTTACCCTCAGTAGCCTTAGTATAATAGAAAGATCTATTAAAATCCTAGGCGAGATTGGTACTTACCTAGCAAAAAAAATTCTAAATTTAAAATATAGAAAGTGTATTTAATTTTTATTTATTAAGAATCAAGCATTCTAGGATTTAGATATTTCAATTCAATAACAATTATTTTTTATTAAAATTATATATCTAATTATTTATTAATTAACATTTAAAAAATAAAATAATAATCTACAATTTTATTACAATTAATCTATTATAATATAAATAGATTGTCAATAATCTAGGTATCAAAATATTCCTTACGGAAGTGTTTTTATCTTATATTCAAGTACTAACTAAAATATTTTATGCTCTTTATATAGAGAAATTCTTTGATTGTTTTATGAAATTTAAAAAATAAATTTTTTGGGTTAAAAATCAATCAAAATAAAAATTATTTCATTCATATTAATTTATTAAATTAATTTATTAAAGGTAAATTTAAACATTAATTAATTTTGATTTATTTTTTTATTTATTATTTATTAAATTATATAGTTAAATTATAAAATTAATACGTTTTGTTAAAGTATTTATTCACAACGGTTGAGGCAGACTAAAGTTTTTGTGACCCCCAAGAAGCGACTCTTGCTCATAATACTCCAGCGATAATCTTCCAGGTAATTCGAATAATCCTAATGAAATCAGTGAAAATCTTTACACATTTGGCACATTGTTTTTGAAGCCATTTTAAGATGATTTTCTCCACAAATATATTTTCAAGAGTCACTTTTTGGCACCCCTAAGTTCCAGATAGATTTCTTGCTTCCTGATTTCATGAAAAATTACAAGGACTAGATTCTCGAATAAAGGTAGTCAAGGAAAAGTTTGACTGGAACCAACTGTAGTGATTATATAATATGATTTCTTCTTCATGATTTCACTTAAATAATTAAATTGTAAAATATTTCAACTTTATAATAATTCTTTCTAAAAATTTAATTTTTTAGCTATCCTCTTTTTAAATTTTAAAATAACAATAATATTTTAGTTTCATGGAAATAAATAATTAAATTTAATTGATTTTAAATCTATTTATATTTTAATCAATAATTTCTGTTTATAATTAAAATTCAATATTAAAATAACTTTATTAAATTATCTACTTTGTATTTGAGTTTTTCAAAACCTTCCTAGGTTACTGAAAATACCACAGCAACAGGAGAGAGATTTTGTTTGCCATTATCTGTCTGACTGGTAAGAGTTTTCCACCACACCTGTTGCCAAGTTGTCTTCTAGAGCTCTGTCCAATCGGTTTTTATCTAGTTTGACATGGTTAAGGAGAAAGTGATAGAGTAAATTGGTTTTTCGAAACACTTCAAGATTGATGGTTTAAATTTTAGTATTAAACGATGATGTCTTAAATTTAATTTTAGATTACTCATTAAATCAATCTGGTTGTACTTGCTCATATTATTGTAAGAATTATTTTTATAGCATAAATCAACCTAGTTTCAAATACGTATTTATTAATATTAAATTTTAAAGAAGTTATTATTCAATAAACTAATAAATATCTCTTTATTTAAGACTTTTGAATGGCGTCATATGAATGAATGTTAGGGACTAATCATTAAGATTTGTATGTTTTCAATCTTAAGTTTAAGATCATTTTATATTATCAGTTAAATCAAATTTGTGAATTTAGTTGCATATAGATTAATTATGAATATAAAAAATCACCATGTGCTATTTTAAATTATAATGTTTAGCACACAGTAATTTGTGCCAAATTTATTCCAATAAATAAAAAATTAAGATTTGAAGGGATAAAAAACTATAATACAAAATGAGTTTAATAAGTTTTTTTATTTATATTATTTTTACAAATTCAATGTATTCTTAAAATGGAAATGTATATTATTCATAACCCGTTTTAGTTCTTTATGAATTTATTAAAAATAAATGGTTTTAAATGCCTTATCTATATAATTACACTATATTTAATAATTAATTAGAAATTAAAACATATTTATTAATTCATTTTTTAATAAAAAAAAACAACAGAGAGCATTGGGATTTTAACAAATCTTTTTTACTCTAAACATTTAATTAATGATAATAAAATTAAAATTCTTGTTATTATATAAGGTAATATTTGCAGATAATTACAATTTGATTTATATTTACTTTAATAAAATATAATATAAACTGTAAGGCTTATCTTAGAATATTTTTTAAATATTTGTAAATTAGTAAATTAATAAATAATAAAATAAACAATTCAGATTCAACTGAATTCCTTTAAGTCTTTTAATTGTTTATATAAGAAACAACTAACAATTAGCTATTAATTTATTATTACATTATATTTCATCACTAGTACATAACCTGTAAATTAAAAATGATAAATTTTTAAAGAAAAATTAGTTTATTTTTTTTTAATAAAAAAATAATAATTTAATTTAAATTATAAATGCAATTATTTATAAAAGTATTTAATGATTAAATTATTATTATGAATATAAAATACCTTTTTATCAAAATATCTATTGTAATACAAAAGAATTAAAATATAAAAATAATTGTCAAAACTATTAATAAATATTTTAATTTAATTTTTTCTGAAATAATTTTTTCTTGACTCGATATATTTATTATAATGTAGTATATTAACTTTATTTTAAAAAGAAAGCATGTTATTATTATTAAATGCTGTACGAAAATTGATATTTGGGATAAAGGCCAATCAAATGGATGAATTAGAAAGTTTCATATTTTATCCAATTCGACCTAAATCTAAGGGCCAGGAGTGGGAGAAATTAAATACTGAACAGAATAGCTTCAGTACCGTCTTGTTCAGCTATTTTCTCAAGTTAAGGTCTTATGTGGTCTTTAATTACATCGAATGTCTTTCCTGTTTCACGGCAATGATTAACTTTTGTTGATGAGTGCTAGTAGTTCAGGTAAAACTCTTTCTTAGAAAAGACTTATTGTATGGCTTGCTATGAGTGGAAAATCTTGAATGATACTCTACTGGAATTTTCATATGCAATTATTGTCTCGTTTTTTTTACAGTTAATTGATTCAATCAGAGATCTGAGCGGTATGTGTCCCATCCACTACCCTATCCTTGGTGCACTTAATCCCAAGTTGCAAAGATAGGAGAATCATTCAGTTTTAAAACGATATAAATTTTCAATAGCCAGCTCTTTATTAGACTGGTACCTCCTATATTTTGCCTGACAGATATGAGAAAGTTTTCAGATTTTATATTCACCTCGTAAAAGCGGTGTGTGCCTTTACAAAATAGGACACCGGGTCAGGAAAAAAATCGAAACTTAATCTCAAAGTACAGTAGGTCGTAAGCAAGAAATCATAAAAATATAAATTAAACTCTTTTAAAATTGTTTATGAAGTTTAAATTTAGTATCTCTTTATTCATATTCCATATATTAAATATTTCATCATTAGAACGAGCGCAAATTCAACTTTAATTATTATATAATATGTTATTCAATAACAATATATATTTGAATAAAAAACATGTTTTAAAGCTCATTTTATGATTGAGATAAATTTTAATTATAGAATAGACTCAATAAAAAATAATATATAAAATAATTTCTAATTAATATAATGATGATTAATTATGTGATCTTGTAATTTAATATATTAGTAATTAATCAAGATTTAAAATTTTTATTAAAATTATATTTAAATAATGAATTCTATTTATTTATTTAATATTGTAAATAGATTATAAATGAAGATACTTTAAAAACTAACATACTAAAAAAATTTATATATAAATTATTTAGCCTTTAGCCTTTATTTTTAATTTTTAATTATTATTTTTAAATTTTATATTTAGTAGTAGTAGTAGTAAAATACTTAAAGGTAAAATTAAATACGAATAAGAAACAAACAGTGATAAATTACCAAAAGTATAATTCTGTAAAATCAGAACTTAATAACATGCAGTAAGTTGCGGTTCTCCGCTATCTCATTCTTTGATGTCTGCTTCCTTCACTTACTATTGTTGTCCAAAAGACTCCTCCTAGTTGACTACTGCTTATATCTATTCTTTAGTTCCCTCTACTACAGCCCCCTCAGCATCCTAGGTATTTCTCTTGTCTGAGTTTTCCTCTCTGCCTTCTTCTCGGTGTTTCATCTTATTGGGAAATAGGATTTCTTCAATTTCTGGAACTTCTTCGGCAAGTTCGCTGAATCTGCCCTCGTTTGCTATGAATTCTTGTTCAATTTCTCCTCTTTGGTCCTCTCTCATAACTACATCATCCCATTGATCGATTTAGGAGTTGAATACATATGTTCCTGCTGTCAACTCTTGGCTAGACTGCTACCATATACCCTCATTTCTTTTTTCTGTGTCTTCTGCAATTTCATCGTCACTCAGAGCAACTCCTGATCTACCGATCTTCATCTTCATGAATACCACTTCCATGTTGAACAAAATGTAGTATCTCTGCATATTTATCCAGTCTTTCGCGAAGATTTGAAATATTGGTTCTCCTTGTAATTCTAATGCTAGGTAATTTGTTATTAGGATTGCCATTATGCCACAATCCTCAGGGTCTGATACTTAATTTGTGTTGACCATGCTCTGAAGCTTGTTTACCTTGAAGTCATTCCCCGCTGTATTTGCGATAAGTTCATTTACCTTGTCCAGGTGTTTTTGGATTAACGAAAAACTACCTTTTGCTCTTCTAGTATCGTAAATCTCCAAAGTTTTTGTTTCTCTCTCAGCCTTTACGATTACCCAGTTTTTGCAATTCCTTAGACTCCCTTTGCAGCAAATGGGGATAATTACTCCATCTAATGCCTCTGAGTCCCTCCAGAATTTGCCGTTGTCTAATTTCCAGTTCGTGGTCCCAATGATTTTTTCCAGTGATAGGATACCTCTGTCGTCCGCCACTATTGGTGGCAATATTAGGAATCCCGTTTTACCTTGGTTTAATTGTGCTTCTTCAATTTGATTTATTGTCACCACAAATGTCTCTTCTGAAATGTGATTTCCAGGGATTAGATCAAAATGCTTCCTCTCTTGATTGATTTCCTTCCAGTGCTCGTGTTGCCTCTCTGACAATAGATCTCTTTCTCTCACGCCTCTGCTTCTCGCTGCTTTCCTTTCGTCATACTTTCTAACCAGTGCCTTTTCCAACTTGGTTCTTGCACTTGGGCAGCAGACTATGGTGATAAATTTGGATGTTGTTGGAGTCCATCCCTTTTCTGTATAAATTATTTTGTCGAATCCTTGGCAAGCTACTTCCGACAAGTCTATGATTTTCTTGAATTTCATCTGGTCTCCAAGTATACATTCTGAACCATCCTCATGTTTGTCGATTTGAGTCCTCTGGCTTTTAGATTCATTAATCTTTTTGCTTGGGTTTGACTTCCCGATTTTCAATTTGCTTTTGAAACCCATCTGTTTGTTTAGCGGAACTCTGTTTCTCTCCTCATTTCGCACTCCTAGCGCCTCCTGATCTCTGCTTCTGTCCCAATGGTTGAATCTTACTTCCTATACCTCTGTCCAGAATTCTCGTTTCTCATTACCGTGCTTCTACCTACTGGTAATTCTATCTCTCTAATTGCCTTATTTCTCTTCTTCTTGTGTTATACTGAAACTTGTTTTGTTCATCATAGTATCCTCTATAATTATTGTAGATCTCTCTTTTTTAATTAATTATTATATTATAATTCTCTGATTTACTTCATTATTACTCTCTAATTCTATCACATTTTAGATATTCGAATCCTATATCAATTTGTCTTTAGTTTCGTCACATCAAACTGTCCATCTTTCTTTTTGACATACGCCACTTTAAAAAGCTTTTTAATTGGTTGATAATAATCGTGGGTTTCTATTTGTCTTATTCTTTAGTCTAGCCATATCATATTTGTTATTATTTCTATTTGTTAGTCGCTTCCCAAGTCAAATAGTCTTTTCTCTTTTAGTATTTTTGAGAATCTTGTGGGGTCTCCAGCTGAGTTTATTAACTCACATCTTTTCATATGAATTTAGTCTACCAGAACCTTGTGCACACTAAAGTAATGACTCATTCCGTAGTTGATTATAGTCTTCCCTTGGCTTACTGCCATCATTGTGTCCATTATGTTTTTTGTCAGAAATATTATCTTCCTTTTTTATAATTCGTTACTTTTCATCTTAATCTCATCTTAATCTCATCTTTCTCTCTTTTAGGTCTCATGAAATGTTCAATGTTCGTATTGATCTTCTTCATGTTCTTTTGAACAAAATCCCTTATTATTTCACTAGTATTGGTTTCTTTAAGTTGGGTGACATTCCTCAGTATTTTATTTGGAATGTCTCTTGGGTTTCGTTAAAGCGATTCTTTTCAGTTGTAGCTCCATCTTTTTTATTTCTTTAATTTTGACGAATTGTGCTGCAACTAATGGAGTGTATTTATATATCACCAGTGATCTTATCTGAGCCATCATTATTGTGTCGCTAACAGTACGATTGTTGGAGCTCGTCAGTTTCTGGTAAAACTCAGTTTTTTGTTTGATTTCATTCCATGTATTCTTCAGAAAATTCTGGGTATTCAAGCATATTTTTAGCCCTAAGTATTTTGCTTCCTCCACCTTGTTGATTCCTTCAATTTGAAGTTTCCTTCCGAAGATTTTTGCATCGCTCAAGAAGACTGTCTTCTTTGTAAAGTTTAAGATTATGTAATTTTTCTATTTCTCTGAAGCTTTCTATCACTCTTTTAAATTATTATGGGTCTTTAACGTTTACTAATATGTCGTCAGCAAATGCTATTAATTTGCCTTACTTTATTAGGGATTTTAATTCTTACTAGCTGAATAAGGCGTCTTGAAGGTAAATGTTGAACAATATGGGTGATAGTCTGCTACCTTATGCTACTCCTTACTGTATGGTTATCTCTTAGTCTTCAAAGGTAATTCTGTTATTTGTGTAGAGCATTTCGATTAGTTTTACCACTTCAGTATCTTTTTGACAATTAACTCTCCCTCTAAGGATAAAGATGAGCTTGTCTTTCCACACTGAGTCATACGCTTTTTATAAGTCAATTAGTAGGTATGCCTCTCTTTCTTGCTCTTTCTCTGGATGATTTAATGTGTTCGAGGAGTCTTATTAAATTAATGTGAGTGCTCTTATTTTCCTTAAAGCCGTTTTGGTAGTTTCCAGTTTGTAGCAATTCACTCTTATTTTCCTTAATTTTGTTATTGATAACTTTCTCTACTATTTTCCCTAAATGCGAGTTGACTACTATTGGTCTTGTGTTGCTAACTTCTGGGTATGATTCCTTCTGGTCCTTACTGAAGAGAATCAACCTTCTCTCTTTAATATATTGTGGGATCTGTCTCTCGTTTAGCCATTATGTTATTTTTTGACATATCGTTTCTCTCATTTTCTTGGACTTGCTCAGCATTTTTCCATCAAATCCATCTGGTCCAATCGCTTTATTAAAGTTGCACTCTTGAATACTCAGTTCGTCGTTTTTTGTTTCGCAAAATTTTTCTCCTTCTTGCTCGTCTATCATTACTAAGTCTCTTTTGCTTTCTATTTTCACTTATTGCTCTCTTTTGTCTTTAAAGAGTTGGCTGTAGAACTCTACGATTTATTTTATAGTAATTTCTCCTGCTTCAATTCTTTCGTCTTTAATCGTTAGTCATTTGATTGCTTGAGAATCCTTTTAGCTCTTTGTTAATCGTTTTACCATATAAAGAATCCTTTTAAGTCATTCTTATCTATGCAGTGTTCTAAATCGTTTATTGCCTCTTTCCACTTGGTTTTCAATTCTTGGAATACATTTGCCTGGCTTGTGCTGTTATTCCTAAGTACCCACTCTGGTGGCTACTAGTACCAATTTTTCCCTCTTACTTGTTTTTCTATTTTATCCGCAAAGTATTTCTATATCGAGTTGTCCAGATCTTCCAAAGTAAGTTCTCTTCCTTCTTCTATAAAAGTTTTCCAACATTACTTTCTGATGTCAGTTATTCTAATAGTTCTCTCCCTGTCAGTTAATTTTAGGTCCTCCTCTTAGAATTTGATTCTGAAATTTACTTAGATTAGTTTATGGTCTGTCAATCTAAATTGGCAAGTTTCCCAGTTGACTGTTTCTACATTTGTATGGATTTAATCTAATTAGTTTCCCTTTGTGTGTGCTTCCACACCTTCTTGGATAGATTCTTTTAACCCTTCTTTGTTTAATCTTTTTCCTAAGTCTTTGATGTGAAAGTTGAAATCTCCCATCACTATTATTCTTTATTTTTGACATTTTTACTTCAAAGATAAATATCAACCTATTCTATAACTCTTTAATTTCTTCGTTCCAAACGGTGGGATATAGGCTGTTATGATATGTAGTGGGTAACCACCAACGTTGAGGATGTTCTAGGTAATGTATTACTTTAAAGTTTTTATCGTTTTTATTTCGTATTTTCCACTGTTTAGAACCAAAACTTCTCCATTTCTCGCTAGTTATGTTTGCGCTATATTCTTATTAGTTATTTCAATAAGCCTTTGTAGTCTGGATTCTACTAATCCTATAACATCTGGATTTCTGCCCTCTATGTCTTTCATTAGTTAGTCTTGTTTGATTTTCGCATTCAGTCCTCTGACGTTTTGTAGGTATATTCTTAGTTAAATCGTTTTCGTATTTACTTGTCTTTTGTTATTTATGATCTATTCTTTCCTTTTGGTTCACTGCCTTTCTGCGAACCTCTCATTTCTTCTAACCCATCTTCAGCTTCTCTCACTGGTTGATAGAATTCAAGCTGTCGGCTATTTTCAACCTTGACCGAAAATTTGTTTATGTTTTTCCAATTCTTATGTTGTAACTAAACATTCAGGTTTTAAAATGTTGTACTCTACGAATTTGATTTTATATTTTCAAAGTATTTTTCCAAATTTTGCTGGGACGAGGCTTTGTCTCCCTGCCCACTGTTTTCTGAGTATATTGGTAGCTTCCTTCTTCCATTGGTGGTTTACTTTTCCGGCTGCATTTTTCCCGCCTTCATTAATTATTAAAGATCTCTCTTTTTTTTATTAATTATTATATTGATAAATATAATATTTTAATAATATATGATAAATGTGCTATGTGCTAATTAGATGATTGATTTTTTAATATAATTCTCAAATTTAGACTTTCGAATATGTGCTATTGTAAATTAAATTTTTTCGAGCCCAAAATTTTTTTAGAATATGAATTACATTATAAGTAAATTATAATTATCTTAATTGCAAATTCCGATTAAATTTCCAATTAAGTGGTTTCGGAATATTTTCTTAGATCATCACGAATTAAGAAATTATGTGTTACAATATTGTAGGGATACAATCGATTTGGTCAAATTAAATAAAATTAATTAATTATTATTTACTTTCATTGTAAAGTTTTTAATATATTTTGGGAGTTAGCTCAAAATTAACAATTGTATGTTTAGCTAAAATTGCACGATCTACAGTATAAAGATTTAGATTTTAATTTTAGGCCCTCTGGACTGGATGACTTCCACAATTTTTATACTTAATTCATTTAATTTTAATTTGATTTCCCAACTTTAATACAGTCCTTCAATATTTTTATTTTTATTGAGCACATATTCTTGGATTATTAAATATAATTTATTGGAATTTATTCAAACAAGTAAGACTTTCTTATTTTTATATATTTATAATTTTAATTTAATTTATTTTTCTTATTATAAATAATTGATTTTGATTTTTATCAATTTATTTATTTATTCATAATTTTATTTTATTCTTGATCATCAGAGATATTTCTTTGTTTCCTAATTAGTTAGTTTTATATTTTAGGAACAAATTTAATTTAGTTTTCTTGAAATAACTTTAATTTAATATATATCTATATATTTAGAGTTACCAACATTAAAAATCTGTTCTTAATCGAATGAATACTTTACAATTTGCTATATTATTTCTTCTCATTACTTGAGCGAGTTTACTTTTTATTTATTTAGTGCGAAATTAATCGAAAATAGTTGAGTTTAATTTAAATTAACTCCGCTTTTATTATCTCTAATTATAGTATCTAGCATAAACAAATTTTCTTTCTAATTTCCCCAAGAGATTATTTAATTAATTTTGCGTTTATTTTTGCATAACCAAAGTATGATGGACAATAAAACAAAATCTTTTTTTCTCCATATATTTTTCTCCATAATTATAATAAACACAATTTAATTAATATTCATTTTTAAAATATTCTTTGCAGGCAAGGCACTACAAATCATTGTCTGATTCGAATTATCTTAATTTTGTCACTCGTATTCTTGTAATTTATGAAAAAAAAGCTTAACTTTAAAACAGTATTTTAAGAATTTGATCAATCATCCTTAAGTATTTTGATTTAATAAGGAGATGATATTAAATTAAAGTAATATAGATAATAAAATTAAATTTGTGAAATCCTGAGTCAACTCATGAATATTAATTATTCCTTTAAATTTGAAAACATTCAAGATTGTTATTGGTTTTAGATTAAATTCTCAAATAATTATAAGTCCTCTTATTCCTAATTATTTAAATAAAATAAAATTGAAATAATAAAATTTATTTTTTAATATTTTTTTAATAAAATAACTTATTAAATTTACTGAATTTTTTAATTTTAGTTAATATAAAATCAAAAGTCTCTAATTTTATAAAAATAACTGATTTATCTTTAAGTAATAGAATTTAATTTCATAAAATACTAAGGATTTATTCTGAAATTCTTCTTTTTCACTCTAAGTAATTTATTTGATATTTTTAGAAATTTAACTTCCCAATTTTCTTTAATTACCTGTGTCACTCCTATTACTGCTCTTTGTTGAAGATCTAGGGTAATATTTCTATTGAATATATAAATTTATCTGTATGAAATATCTTTAAAAATTATTTAATTTCATATAATATTTAATCTTGCTTATTAATCTATTTAAAACATCTAATTAATTTTCAATTCAATCTCAACTTATTTATATAGAATTAGTATTTTATATTTATAAAATATAAAATTAATAATCCTATTTTTTTAAACAGCATATTCTTGCTTTTATAAAGCCTTAAAAATGGAATATAAACAGATTTAATGTTGATTTTTTTAAATATATTTTTTGCTATATGAAATAAATGAATAAAAATAATTATTACTTAAAAATTCAAGAATTATCTAAGCTTTTTATATATTAAATGCATTCTTATTTTATTTCTTAATTGAGAAAATTATTATTAGAATAATAAAGTCTAATATAATTTTTTTTAATTAATATTTAGATAATAAATGAACATCAAACTTAAATAAAATTATTTAAAACTCATTTTTAAATAAGAGATTAACAATCTATAATCTTCTTAACAATATATTGAGTATTATATAAAGGAATTTACTTGAACTGGGCTATTTGTATTTTAAATTAAACATAGGATTAATATTAATTTATATAATGCAATAAAATATAGGCTTTTATAAATAAAGATTAGATTAATTTAAAATCATTCTGGGGAATAACAACATTATAAAGTATAAAACTTATTTAATGTGTTTTTCATTAGTATTATTTTATGTAATTCAATTAATCAAAACATTATATCATAGTAATAAAAATTATTTTATTTAAATTTATGAATGCCATTAAAATATAATATTGAATTTAAATTTACAAATTATTATTTAATTAATAGTCATAATTTGGTATCTTCCCATTTTTATAGATCGATTGTATTGTATATTTCACAAAAAATATTAAGTTTATTTTCTTGATGGAGAGAGTCTGCTAAGTGTAAATTTATAATGGCATTTATAGTTATCAAGATATTTTTCCTGGTGATATATAACCACACAACTAGTAAATATTTTACTAAAAAACGTATAGTTAAACTAATAGCACAAGGAATGAAAAGTAAACATCAAAGTCAAATAATTCACATTTCAGAAAAATATAGATAAATTATAATTTATATAGGACATTAAAATTTAAAAGTTAATGAAGTTTAGTTAGTAGATAAAAATAAACTATATGATCATATAAATATATATCTACGCTAATTAGTATATTTCAATTTATTTATCTTTGTAATTTTTGACCTGTATTAATAAAAAAAGTGGGGTATTTAGCACATGCTTAATGCTATAATTCACAATATAAATGAAATATAAGCTTGTATTTATAATTCAAATAAAATGTAATCAATCAGTATTTGTTCTAACCGAGATACCCCTCCCCACCCGCCTACCCAACTCCTACCTATTTTTTAATAAAATAATATAATAATTTATAAAATCTTTTATCAATGAGAATTTTAAAAATTAATCATTGTTATTAATTTAAATATGATTAAAATGATTAAACGTTAATTATAAATAAAAATAATTATTCAACCAATAATTTTTAAAATTCTCATTAATAAAAGATTTTATAAATTATTATATTATATTATTAAATTTTAAAATAGGTGGGGAGGGGGTTATGGGGAGGGGTATCTCGGTTAGAACAAGTATTAATCAAGTATAATCAAATGGGAAATACTTTAAAATCATATAAAAATGCAAGCAAATAAAATTATGTTCATATCAAAATACAAGAGTAGATAAAAACAGTCTCTAATTTGAATTAAGATTGGAGATTTTAATTATCAACTTTAGTGAACTAATCATCTTAAATTTAATTTATTTTTAATCTAATAATTTTTATGATTCATTTCTTTTTTAGGGCATGTCTTGTAAGTTTGGCATTTGTATTCATTGTTGCATCTTTTGTGTGAAATATTTTAGGTATCTTCAAAATATCTTCTTGAGCTATCTTCAGGATATCTTCGTAAAAAAAATAAAAAAATGGAATTTTTACAGCAATAAATTTAGCTCTAGTATTATATTTGCTACAGTAGAATAATTAATAATAGAAATAATAAAATCAACAATGCTTACTGTCCTGCTTAAATATTAGAGAATTACAGAAATTTAAAATTTGTAAATTGGTTGTTATTTTTTTGATCATCCTCTTATTTAACTTCATTCAAAACCCCAAAACCCTTTCAGTAGTTTGATTGATAAAAGTAGACTATTAGTGCATGCTTTATTAGGGTTTTAGTAGGGTTTAAATGCAATGTAAGTTAGTTTGTATTTTAGGTGTTTTATTTTAAATATTCACTCAAACAGTACCTTGGCATCATGAGCCAACTTTCTAAACTTAATTTCTCCTAACCAACTAATTATCTAGTCGATTTCATGTTCTGCTCCGTTGTTAGGCTTCAGGATAATTTGCTCAGCCATATCTCTCATTTTACCTTTTATCTTATTTTGCTATAGATACTGCTGTATTCTTTGCTTTGAATCTTTTTCTCTTCAACAACTGTAGTAGTCATTTCTTTGCATATCGCACTCTATAATTATTACTGCTAGAGCCCAGATATCCCACCTAATATCTCCATCCCTCCAGTCTTCACTCTCTGGAACATATCCAGGAGTGCCACGAACGTTGGCCAGTCCTGAAGCCTCAACTCTCTACGATCTATTGAAGTCTATTATTACCACTCTGAGTGGTGAAAAGTCAAGCATGATGTTTTCAGGCTTTAAATCTCTGTGCACGTACCCTAAAGTATGCAGCTCCTCAATACCTTTGCAGACATTTGTTATAATAAGAGGTAGTTACTTTGGACACCTTTAGTCTTGAATATAGTCTCTTGATGTCATTTAGTATAAAGGCAGGCGAAAAGCTACATGATTTTAAGCAAGGAGAATTGCTTCAAGTTTAACAATAAATCTGCTCTGTCTATCCCTTTCTTAGTAAGAGCTTGATACTCATTGACAAACTCCATTTGATACTTGTCATCACATTTAAAGTAATTGAATGGATAAATCTTGTAAGCAAACTGCTTATCTGTTATGATTTTTTTCTCAAATATATCCTCAAGAATAAGATAACTTTTTTTGTACTCAGTTAGGCCAATTATATTCAATATTGGAAGCTTAAGTGCATGCATCTTGAGAGTAATTTTTACTATTTTAGAGGCAGGGAGGTTTCTCACTGCTTTAATGAGTTTATTCTCTTTCTTAACTCTTTGCTCCAGAGATTCTAAAGGGTCTCTTGGCTTTCTTTTTTAAAGAAATACTTCACTAGTCTCAGGATCTATGACCTCAAACTTCTTACCATGATGTTTTTCAAGGTGAACTTTTAGATCCCTTGAATGATTGTATTACTTATTACAGTAAGGGTAGAAATATTTTCCATTAATCTTAACTTGCTTAAGATAGAGCTTGGGTTTGTTAGAATGCTGCTCTAAAATATGACGTTTGAGAGCAGATTTATAAGTAAAGCTAAAGCTCTTCTAACACTCTTCACAAAAATGATCTATCTTTATTTCTTTTTTCTCTTCCTCCTCTTCAACCATTTTTATTTGTACCTCACATTATATTTCTTAGCTCTTCATATCTATTTTACAATTGAATTGCTATTCAAAGTCTGAAACCTAAGGTAAGAGAATTTTAGGTCCATATTAGGTAGAGGCATCACAAGTCTCAATTTTCTTTTGATTCATGAAAGAAAGTTTTTGCTGGCTAATGCCAAACAATTCCGCTTTTCTAAGTAAGTTACCGCTCATTTTATAAATAATAATAATAGTTATATATGCTGTATAAATTCTACCTTTATGCACAGGCAAGAGCATATCCTCAAAGATTTAGAGAGGTTTGATAAGAACAGAGTGCGTGACATTAGTTTAAATTTTCATAAATTTTGAGATATTTTATATACTAATTCATCCATTTTATACATTAAAATGCACCTAAATGTGTTTTGTGAAATTAGGTGGTCCTCCTAAATTTGTTATTGCAAAATTAGGAGGGCAAGTTTTAAAATTTTATTTTTTTAATGCACCACTTAATACGGTTTTGAACTTTAATTTAGCCTCCTAATTAAGTTTTAAATATATTAGGAGCACCACCTAATTAAATTAATTATTATTAGGAGCAATTTAATGGAGAAAGTTTGATAAAAATGGAAGTCAAACTCTGAAACTTGGAGAAAGTTCCTCCATCTTTATCTATTTATCTGATTCAGGTTGACCTCCAAGTGAATCTCCCTATTTAGTAGTAAAATTTTAGTAAGTTCAGAATGGATATCCATAATTTTTAATTTCATAAACATTAATAGAAACTGGAAGTAAGATGGAATCGATGAATGATGCAATGAAGAGAATATAATCTCAAGATTTAATAGGGAAATTCAGAATTAAAGAAGATCTTTACAGATACATGGTATAGCAAGGTAAGTTTTCACTTATAACTTACTTATTAACCATAGTTGGATTGTTCTTGCAAACACAGGAGGGAACAAAAATATCATTCTTAAAGGCATTGCTAAGCGAAGAAAAAAAGCTTTTAAGTCTAATGAAATCAGATTGATTGAGATACCTAACTACCCTGAAATATCAATAACAAACCTCTATGATGATGCTATGAGTGATCCAGATGTTGCTCTCTACCGAGAAACTTTTTCTTTAGTGTCCTTGGAACTCTGAAACATGAGTACTTAAATGAAGTAATTTAAGAAGCTCACAAGAAATGATATAGCCTCTCTCCTGAAGAAAAAGAGAAGCAGGGAATTAAAATCAGCGACACTTGGCTCTAGGAACTGCTGAAGCATCCATTCATCTCAAGTAAGCTTACCCTTCTAACTTTATCGAAAAACCTGGCACTGCTATTTACTTGATGAAAGAGCGTAGCAAATTAAACATAGAGAGAAAATCACAGGTAAAGCATGAATTGAGCAAAGGGCTGTAAGGAACATTAAATACAGGTGTTATATTTAGCCTTTCATATTCTTCCTTGAGTCTTAAGTTTTATGAAATGTTAAGTTATCAACAAACAGAATAATCTCTTAGCATATTTGTCTCTGAGTTATTGTAAGAACTTAATATATTATTCAGTCTTTATAGAGCGAGGGTGGATAACATAAGTCTCTAGGCCACTATCTTCACTGATTCGACCAATAATAGCATGAGTTTAAACCTTAACCTTTTAGTCATATTTTTTTTATGTTGCTATATCTTTTATACCAAGACCTTGATATTAATGTATTAAAAGTAAATACTGCATCATCACCATGTTTGAACTTTATATTATGCTCTTAAGACCTCTGCATTTAATCGAATATAATTTAAATTAGTCTTATAAAATGGATCATTAAAGTCAATCACTCTCTTAATGCGATTGACTGTCTTGTAAGATATTCCGTTCTTTTTATATATGTTAGCTATCGATTAAGCAGATATGTGAAGCTCAGGAAATTGGCGATGAAACATCACAGCCCTCTAGGCTAGAGAGAAATGAGCCCAGTATTTAAGAGTCTTATCATTAATAAGATATTCAATATGATGCTGCTAAAATTTTAAGGGTCTCTTAGGCTTAGAATTAAGATGCTATCTCTTTAAATTCAATGCTAATAGACAGTGAGACCTCACAGTTGCTGGAGATTTATGGAGTAGCCTTGCTATAGACGTATAATTCAGAACAGGCTTGAGTTATTCACTATATTCATCACATCCATATCGCAACTTAAACAATAAATCTATATACTCACTGTCATAAACTGACCCCAAACCTCGCATATACTGTCTTAAATTACAAATATTTAAATACTAAACCCCTACATAAACCTTATTAAAACCCTAATAAAGCATGCACTAATAGTCTTCTTTTATCAATCAAAAACTCAATAAAACTACTGAAATGGTTTTGGGGTTTTGATTCTAAGTCAATAATTTATGTAAAATTTATGCAACCAAAAATTCTGAAACTACTTTATTATATTTAATAATTTAAATTTTTAATATTTAATTTATAATAAATATAAATAAATGGTAATCAATGTGATTAATATTAGTTCGATTAATTATTAATTAATATATATTAAGTCAAAATAGATAAATGTCCACTACTCAGCTTTTAAAGGATCGCATAGACATTGACAAGTATATTACACTGATGAGATATGGTTGCTTGAACTCTTTTCATTATAACAATTGGATATGCACTACTCTGATATCTCTTAAATTCTGAATGTTTCAGAGTATTACGTTAAGAAAGTTTGCTTGCTAGCTGAGGGCCGTAATTTAAAAACTCAAATGCCAAGGAATCCAAGTAGGGACAAGATAACTCGGGAACAAAAGGAATTTCTTTTGTCTGTTGAAACCCTTGATTTATGGAAGGGGTACTCATTGCAAGATAGGGCCATACTATTTCATAAAAAGTTCCCGAATTCTGAAATTTCAAAGTCATAGATTGCCTATCTCTATAGGAAAAATCAAATAAGATACAAAAGTATGAAGTCAACTTTTAGATTTTCAGAATAGAAATGGTCTCAGATAATCCAATAGAGAAATCAAAGATTTGAATAATTTAAAGGTGTTATAGACTCAGGAAAGAAAATCATCTACGTTGATGAGGTGATATTCAAACCATATTAAATTCGATAAAAGTCATGGGCCTTGAAATGGTAGAACTAGTAATTGAAAAAGGAAGGTTTGAAATTGGGCACTCTAATGGCAATCGTGGCCATCAGTCATCAAAACGGTCTTGAAGGCTACCAAGTGAAAAGTAGCTCTGTGAAAATAGGGGACATCCTAGCGTTTTTAGAATACTTGTGGGTTCAGAACTAAAGTAGAGATGTAGTCATTTTTTGGGACAACCTAAGGGCTCATCATAGCAGAGCAGTGTAGCATTAGATTTAGAGCTAGGGCTGGACCTGCCTATTCAACGCCCCATACTCGTCAGAGTTTAATTGTATTGAAGAATACTTTGCCTAAGTTAAAAAATAGTACAAAAAAGAGATAGTCACTCTAGATTTTAATGTTACAAACACTCGTCATGGATAGATTGTGCGTAGATGTATAGAGAATGTAGAGTTATAGTTGGCTAGGAGAATTGTAGATAAGCATGTTTAAAAAATTAGGCTATACTAAGCTGAGGTATGAAACCCTCTTGCATTTAACATGAATTAAATTTTTATAATATTTACTCACTCCATGTCAACATCATCAGGAGCTCTCTTTCCACTTGAGATATGGGAAGTGGAGATCTCTTGTTGGTCAGGTTTCCTTTCGCCATAGTCTTCAGTTTAGGCTTTAAAATCCTAGAATGGCTGCGATATCTCATGAGCCTCTCTTTTCTATCGCCTTATTCTGGGTTTGGCTCCTGCCTTGAGCATGGAGATTGCCTTCCCTTTGGTTTCTAAAAATAAATTAATCAAGTATAACCTTACTTGAGAAGAAGGGCTCGTCAAGTAGTTTTTTAAAAATATCATCTCTGATAAGCACCTTGTCCTTAACCTCTTCCTCATTGCCTTTAATGTTCCTGACCCGATTGGCATGCTTTATTATAACCTCAACGTACTTTGGCCACAAAGTCCCAAGCACCCCATAGAAATATTTTCTATCTGGCAATACCTGGTAATCCGGGTAGTAGTTCATGAATCTCATTATTTCAGGGTCATCCTTGACTTAAGCGAAAACCTTTTCGACAGATAGCTCATCGTAATAGGGCACATTGAAAACCATCACATTTGCAGCTTTGAGCAGGTCTTTCTCCCCTGCAAAAAAGTCTCTGAGAAATCTCACTGTTAGATGAGCATCAGCAGGCAAAAAATAGCCCCCTAAAAAATAAGAAATAAAAAATCTTACTATTATATTTTAGGTAGGTTATCATATCACTCTTAGACCTGAACTTATTTGACAGATCCCTGATGTCATGGCCAGAGATCCCTGGCTAGTTTGGTTGATTCATCTATTGCAAAAAGTTTAATTGATAATAAGAATTCTTTATTTTTTACTGATGTACTTAATTGCATCATGAGTTGATTCATGAGTTTCTTATTGAAATTCATTAAATTTTTGAATTACAGGTATTGGTCAGTATACTGGTCTGATTTTTGTCAACTACTATAGTTAAAGCATTAAAACTGATACTTATTAGAAATGTAAATCATACCAAATGGAAATTGATAATAACCATCATAGGGCGATGAAAATAGCTGGTATACTAAAAGATATATTAGTAATAATAGTAAAATGTACAATTATTATAGAATAAATTACTTTCTCTATCTTAACAGCAGCCTTCTCTCAAACCGCAAATTGTTTATAAATCCTTTTTTTGCCGCAAATTGTTTTTGGAAGCTATCACTTTGCTTTACAATTCCCTATAAAATGAATCTTAATTAATACTGAATTATTGAACTTTCTTGTTATCTTACAATCACAGATAGAATTATATTTTCTGTAATTCTCTTGCTTATTATCTTCTTCATGTAAGCCATTTCGAATTATAATAATTATAAAATTATTAATTTTTAAACAATAAAATAAAACAATGTTTGTCATCTACAGCAACACAATCAAACTTATATGTGTAAATAATATTGACATCTGTTTGAAGAATATTTTAACACACATTCCTCTTCTCTTAATTATATTAATATTAGTAATTATAATGATATAATATTGTAGTGGCCATAAAAGTTGAGTGATAATATAAGTTAGGATTTTATAAATAATATCTATGCGAAAGCTTGTATGTCGCTTATTAATCTTTTAATATACTTAATTATATTAATTATTAATTAATTATATATAGAGTAATTTCTCTAATGGCTGATGACGATGGAACCATTCCCTATAGAGGTTGGTTACGTAAAAACAATTTGCGGCAAAATTTCTCGTTATAAACAAATTGCGGCGATCTGAATATTTGTAGGGATGGTCAAGAATTACTACTGTATTTAATGGCTTCAAGTGCAATAGGATTTATCCTTAAAAAAATATAAAAATGGGAAAGAGAGAAAAGCCAGAGTTTATAGATGCCACTAATGAGACTATCTGCACTTTTTGTGACAAGAAATTTGATAAGGGAACTTCCATCAGAACACATCTCTCACTATTTCATAAACAAGAACACAAAGAATCACGATTAATTGAAAAATTAGCCAAGAAAACTTGCAAATACTGCAGATTTATTTTCACAAGGAGCAATGACTGTCAGATGCATGAGATGAGATGCCAATTTAAATTAGAAGAAATCAAATAAGAAGAAAAAAGACTGAAGCTAAAAGAAAAAATGGGGATATTTCCGGGGCCTGCCGAAGTACTCGTGAAAGTACCAAAGGGTGTAGAAATGACTACTGTGAAATAAAGAGTGAAAAAACTAACATACAAGTTATTAACCCAACCAAACATATTCGAAGGAGATGTGAGAGATCTACAAATGTGACAAGATATTGCAGAAGATGTCAAAAAAAGATACAACAAATTATATGAAGTAATAATGATGGACCCACCTTGGAGATTGAAATAAGACTTGCCTTACCCCACTTTGTCTGATAAGGAAATAATTGACATGCCCTTACATTTAGTGCAAGAAAATGGACTGCTAATTTTATGGATAGTAAACTCCAAGAGAGATGTGGCAATGAAACTACTCGCTAAGAATGGATACAGAGAAGTAGACAGGGGAGAATTGGTCAAACTAACAACTAACGGAGTGCTATACTAAGGATGGGGGAAATATACAGCCCACTGCAACGAGACTTTCATAGTAGCTGTTAAAGGAAAAGTCTCTCAAATAGTACACTATCACACTGCAAAATCAGTTATATTCGATGCAGTAGATAAGCATTCAGCAAAACCAGATAAAATATACGATTTTATTTAAACCATCGCCCCAGATAAACTAAACCTAGAAATATTCGGAAGAAAGAATAATATCAGAAGGGGATGGACAACTTTTGGGAATAATTTGAAATGAGTATTTTTCATATATCGCATTATAGTTTTTAAGTAGTTTTAAGTGTAATTGATTTATAATAATTTTTAAGTTAAATTTTAATCATATTGAATCAATAAAAAATTAAATTAATCTTTAAGTAATATTTATATTTTTAAAATCCCAGCCTTTCAAAATTATCTAATTTTGTTTCGTAATATAACTATTAATTTAGGCATCATATTATGAATGTGTTGCCCAATACTTCAATACAGGCCATAAACCTTCTTTTATTGCAAAGTTTTCTCATTTATTAAAAGCTTATTTTATAATGTGGTAAAATACTTTAATGAGATATATGTAGAATTAAATATAATTTATTTCAATATTTAATATTATATATTATTAGATTATATTTAGAATCTAAGAATTGTTTATATGCTTAAATATATTTACCAAATACGACTTAGTAATCAATGAGATTTTTTCTTAAATATGTAACTATCATCAAAGGCTTAATCTAAGAAAGTACAATTGTAAAGGCGTTGTTTAATTAAGGCAATCATAAATATTTTCTGTAAATTTTTTTTAGTATAGCAAATAATCATAAACAGTTTCAATAATAGTATGTTAATTAAATTATATGAAATTTAATACGTTTAATTCATTTAACATTTATAGTACTTAAAATTATATAAAAATACTTTTAAATTAAATAAAAAAATAAATTATGTAATAGTCAGGTAGGTGGTCAAAAGATTCAATCTTAATTTATTCAATTACATTAAACAGTCTATATATTAATTGAATATATTCTTATTAGACCATCATGGATAAAAAAATTTATATTAAATAAAATATATTCAAATTGTGCAATTATTATATAAATGTCAAGCTTATTTTAATTATTTTAAACAATCATAAAACATTAATAAGCATTATTTATTGTAATTTATTTTATAAATATTATAAAAATATTAATTTAGTTTTATATAAATATTATTAATATAAAATATATTAAGGATTATATATTTTATTATTAAAATTCTTAATCAATGAAATATTTTTTTCTAAAATATTAGATAAAGGAAAAATTAATCCTTTCATTTTACAATATTCTAAATTGTAAGTGCAATGAAATTTTAATTCTTACTTTGTGGAATACCATCAGCGAAGATTATATTTAATATTAAACTATATAATTATAAATTATGCAACTTAAAATTTTTTAAGCATTTAAATTTGAAAAATTTTTCAATTATTATATAATTAATATAATTAAGTATAAATTATAACTAAATTTCAATGAAAACTTGTTTTTATTAATAAATATGATTATTTTAATTATTATTTTTAATATCATAAAATTCAATATCTTATTAGTTAATTGTAAATATTATGAAATTATAATACCTAAAGATAATTTTTACATAATATTTTTGAAATTATCTCGCTTATTAACATAATATAATTTGATTACTATTTCAATACTTATTCAAGATTTTAAGATTGTTTTCATGCAAAATATTAATATTGGTTTAATTTTAATGATTGTGCATGAATATATTTCTACAAGTTTATATGCTATATATAAAAAAATCTTATATAAAGACATCGTTATATTTTAAACAGTAAAAATAGTGTCTATTATAATTAAAAAATATTTGTAAATATAAAAGAAAATTGTCAATAAAATAGATTAAATTATATTAAAAGTTAATTATTAAATATTCTACTTTATGCAATCTAAAAATAATATTTATTTTAATTATAAATATACAATTAAATATGAAAAATATTTATACTTACTAATTTTTCAAATAAAATATTTAGATATAACATCCTGTATCTCTTGACGATCAATTTTTTTAATACAATTTAATTAAATATTACTATTTTTGTTTATTGTTGTTTGTATCTCGTTGTTTGTTAATTGATTACTGCTAATTGTAAGACTAAATTTTATAACTAATATGTAAAATTTATAATACTGTCAAAATGAAATTTTATATATGACAGGAGGGAACTTTGACACAATCATAGAATTCTTGAGACCTAGAAGATATATCAGGGACATTGTCAGGTAAATCTTTAATCTGTCATAAAGAATTAAATTCTATATAAAAAATTTATAAATACAATAATAAAAAAATATATTTTAATTTAATTTTTGAAAATAAATTTACTTGTTATAGTCAAACTAATTGAATTATATGATAAAATAAAAACAGTAATTGAAATAAATAAATTTGTTATAAATTCATTAAAATATTTATATAATATTTTTTCATTATAATAATAAATTATTTTTCTAATTTTTTTAATTTTAAAATTCATTATTTTCCTATAAAATTAATTTTAATTTGTACTGGATAAAGGTATTTGAAAATATATTTTAAATTTTTAATGCAATTTTTCAATGTAAAAAAAAGATTGTGAATTACTTAAATAATTACAAAAAAAAGAATTTATAGCAAATAAATTAATCTGAAATATTATTTTTTCAATATTAATTTGCAAAATTAGGAATAATTACAAAATCTTATTTCTCTTAAATATAAAAAATAATTTAAGGCAATAAAGATATATTTGCATTAATATTTTAATATTTTTAATTAAGATTTATTAAAAAACAAGGTCCTTGTAAGTATAAATTTTAATTTTCCATTTCTTTAGAATTTAAATATTCTTAAAGTTTGCTTTTTTACTTTTATTCTGTATTTTATGTTTAATAATTATTGAATTGTAAATTTTATTATAAACAATTATATATTTAAATAGATATTTTACATTTAATGTTATGTCATAGCTAGCAACAAGCCTTTATAATTTAAACATTTTCAATAAGATTCGAACTTATTAAATCAAAGTTAATAAATTTGACTATCTAAGTTGATCGTTATAGTTTTATTCTCTAGTTTAAACTCACTTTTTTATTTCATTTTTTTGTATAACAATTTTTAGTAGTTTATCTCAACTTATTAATATAATTTGTTTTCTTTTAGTTAAAAAAATAGATTATTTAACTAAATTGATTTGTTTGTGTAAAAACCTCTAAGACATAGAAGAACTTCACATTAAAATATGAAATTAATGATATACATAGAATGATTTGTTTTAATATTGTAAATATGATGGATAAACTAAATAAAATTTTATGGTTTGCCATTTATATGTTAAAATTAGTCAGAAACAACTTCTAAATTTAATAATATTATAATAATTTAAATAAATTGAATTTACTTATGACATATTCCACTTAGACATTTATTTTTTCACAATCAATAAAAAAATTTTGAGTTTATATACTATCAATTATAAGAATTTTTTTAATATACTCAGTTTGTCATAATTAAGTATAGAATTAGTTCTTTTTAAAACAAGTCACTTTTATATTTAATAAATAATTAAATTATCATTTCTTATAATATTTATTAATATTTACAAATATTTCTTTTTTCATTTGCATATTAATTTCTACTCAGGGAGTTAGTTGATATTAAGCGAGTATAATTAAAATGTGGAGACTGTTAAAATAAAATAAAAAAAGAGATAAAATAAAATTATGATCATCTCAATATACATGAGTTAAGATCCAACAGTCACTAATTTGAATTATGTTTGAGTAGATCCTTATTTAAATTTAATTAACTAATCAACTAACTAAAAATGGAATTTTTGCTTTTTTATCATCTTTTCTGATTTTTTTTATTTTTGTTCATCGATCAAGTAGATGCTGTAGCTGATCTTCAAGTTTTTTCATAATTTTCATAGATATCTTCAGGATATCTTCCTCAAAAAATTTAAAGTGTGGAGAGTGTGGAGTCCAACATCCACAAAAACAGTAGTAATAGCACTAATAATCTCAAAATCAAGCATTATTATGAGTCTGGTTGAAACTCTAGAGAATTTTTCAAAAACATTTTGTTTTTTCTAAAATTCATAGATGTGATGCCTAATTTAAAGATGATGTTGATGAAAACAAAGAAAAAATCAGTGATGTAAAATTTTGAAAATTCTCTAGAGTTTCAACCAGACTCATAATAATGCTTGATTTTGAGATTATTAGTGCTATTACTACTGTTTTTGTGGATGTTGGACTCCACACTCTCCACACTTTAAATTTTTTGAGGAAGATATCCTGAAGATATCTATGAAAATTATGAAAAAACTTGAAGATCAGCTACAGCATCTACTTGATCGATGAACAAAAATAAAAAAAATCAGAAAAGATGATAAAAAAGCAAAAATTCCATTTTTAGTTAGTTGATTAGTTAATTAAATTTAAATAAGGATCTACTCAAACATAATTCAAATTAGTGACTGTTGGATCTTAACTCATGTATATTGAGATGATCATAATTTTATTTTATCTCTTTTTTTATTTTATTTTAACAGTCTCCACATTTTAATTATACTCGCTTAATATCTAATCATTCGTTGTAAAATTCAAAGAGGTTTTAAATCTATAATATAATTTAATATTTAGAAAACTATAAATAAAAAATGAATATTGATAGAATATTTTTTTTAAAGGAATTCTGTTGATTTGGAAATAAAAAAATAAATTAAAATAAATTATAAATTAAAAAATGTGGCAGTTTACTTTCTTGAGACCTATACAATGTGGTACTTGTTCAAAAAAGAATTCAAAATCTGCTGGACTTACTATTGGCAGCCACTCTCAGTCGCATTCCTGAAAAGAGGTTAATCCGTTTTATTTTTATATAAAAAAAAACTAAACAAATCATAAAAAATTAAAATCAATTTATTTTGTCAGGATGCGATTGAAAATTGCTGCCATCATACTAAAGTTCAGATAATTATGTATTCTCTAAAGAACAAATAAGAAATTGTCTAGATTTCAAGAAAATTAACTGCCAAATTTTTTTATTTAAAATTAATTTTCAAATGTCAGAATGTATTGCTATAATATCATATCAAGATGATTATATAAATATTATTTCAATTAATATAAAATTAAATTATTAATCTGTTATTTAAAACATATTGTTTAAATTTAATTTATATATAATATAGAGATAACCTGTGTTTTAAAAGAATTTTTTAAATTAATAATATTAATTAAACTAATTTTTCTTTGATAACATTAACATCCTATATCAATATTGATGAAAAAATAAAGTTTTAGACTATTTTTTGCGATGTGCTTTCTCTCTGTTTTTTATAAATGATGTAAATATTGAAAAAATTAATTTCCGTTTTGTTTTTAAAGCTATGAAATCTTTAAAATGTGTATTTTTTTACTAAAATTCATTTATTCATTGCTTTCCCTGCCAGTTAAAATTTTTCTTGGCCTTTGTTTGACTTCAGCTTATCGAAACTATTGAATTCGTACTTGGTACACTTTACACAATTCTATCTAGATTTAGAGATAATTCTGTTTAGATTTTTTGGGTGCCTTGGTGAGCTTCCTGAACCAGTTTTTGTGGAGGAAAATCAACTGATAAGACTTAATAGAACATCCTTCTAATTCTAGGTACAATTAGTAATAGTCTTTAAAGAATTCAGTAAGTAATAGCAACAAGTTCAATAGGCTAAAGCTAGTAGATAGTACTTAAGGGCAAAAGAAAAAATTTTAGTCGTCATCAGAAGGAGTGATTACATTTGTGGAAAACAGTCAGATATGTAAACACACTATATTTACTTAAATATTAATGAATATATTTTTAAATAAGATTAAATAGGGATTAAAATTTATAACTAGATTTAGAATCTTAGATAAGCTAAATTATTGATTATTGTCACTAACTTTTTTTCTATATTTTAATCATAATTTAAAAATAAAGAAGTTAATCTTATTTTATTATAATAAATAACTTGATTAGTAATAATAAGCAAAATTTTATATTTAAAATACTGGATTGAAATATATGTATATCATATAAAGAGTATATATAAATACATTTAATATGAATCTAAAAAATTAATGATATAAATATAAATATATTTTGAATTATTTTATTTAATATTTTAAATAAAAATTCATCCTTTAGAGTAGTAGGTAAAATTTTATATATAATTTAATTTAATAATTTTTAATATAAAAGCTATGTAAAACATAAAAATTGCCTAATAATTTTATCTTTATCAATAATTATTTAATTATATCTAATTTCTCAGTAATTACTTGATTATTTTTCTAATAAAATATATGATTTAGATTTTTATGTTATTTTTCTGAAAAATGTGAACAACACTCTCTAAGAAAGAATTATTAATTATTATAATTTATATTATAATTAATAAATATTATTGAAATACATTTGAAATGAAAAAATTCAAAAATAAAAAAGAGATGTTTTTTTTTAATTATATATAACAGCCAGTAATTAGGAGTGTTCTTAATTCTAATTTGATTTATAATATTTTAACAGTAATCTATTTTAATTTAAAATCTATTAATTAATTAATTAAGTATATATAATTAGTGGGCAGGTGGTCTGGCAGGTTCTTAAGCAGACCACTTTTGTAAATAAATATTTAATTATATATTAAAATGCAAATTTTATTACAGATGCGCAGGCTGCTAATGGAGACAAAGATGTCGGAGACCCACCATGCCAGATATTTAACTGACTGATACGGGTGAGCCACAGATTCTTATAGCAAACGAGATCAATCTGACAAAGGCATTTGGATCATCTGGGATTGCAGGGATGAAACGGTTGATGGAGGGTGAAGGGATGGCTATTGAGCAGAATTACGGCGGCGTGGAATAAAAATACATATGCTGCTTCACTGTGATCACTTAAAACAATCTGCCCTTCAAAAGCATGGACCCCAAAGATGCTGATGCCTTTAAGGCGCGATGTCTAATCTGCAAATCTGAAATTCCGACTTAGAGTAGGGAGCAGGCATCCCCTTTGACCACGCCGATGGTAGCAAAATTTCTCAATGCAAGATTTCTAGCCGGTGAAAAGGAGAAGAATGTGACTGACTGACATCATCAGTCTGTGGGCCTTTAGCAGCTCCGTATGAAGTTTAGTGGTCTTAGCAGCATGCGCATCTGTAATAAAATTTGCATTTTAATATATAATTAAATATTTATTTACAAAAGTGGTCTGCTTAAGAACCTGCCAGACCACCTGCCAGACCACCTGCCCACTAATTATATATACTTAATTAATTAATTAATAGATTTTAAATTTAAATAGATTACTGTTAAAATAATATAAATCAAATTAGAATTAAGAACACTCCTAATTACTGGTTGCTATATATAATTAAAAAAATCATCTCTTTTTTATTTTTGAATCTTCCCATTTCAAATAGATTTCAATAATAGTATAAAATTATACAAGATAATTATTCAGCTTAAAATAATTAGAAAAATGTTAATCATGTATTATTGGAAATTTATATATAATTATTTTTATAGTTTAGGAAAATTGATTAACAGCATAAACAGTAAATTTTATAAACATAAACACAATGAACCCTTAATTAATTAATTATTAAACAATAAAATATATTTTACTCATTAAATAATTATATATTCATTCATTAATTATTTTAATATTAAAATATACTTAAATAAATATAGTATGAAACTATTTAAAATATAATTATATATAAATCTTATTAAATAAAAAAAAAAGTGTAATGTATAATTGAATTTAATTATTATTTTTCTACAAAAATGATTAAATCTAATTTAAAATAATAATAAAATTAAACAATAAGATTGATAAATTTACACTAAGTTCCGACCAGATCATTCTTTCATTGATTGTCGACTCATTTTATTAATAGTAAATCATCTTGTGTCTGTTCCGATAAGTTTTGTTGAGAAAATAGTTAATTATTAATAATTATATTATATAAATTATTATAACGATATTTAATTATATAAATTTTTCTTAATTTCTTAGAAAATTGCTCAATTTTTAATTTTAAAATTTCTTACTATATATTTCTTCAAAATATTAATTGTACCTTTAATTAAATTAAAATAATTTTCTAGAACGATTTATGTGAAACTATTCTTGTTTGAATTTTAACATGATTCTTATAAATAAAATTAAAAAACTATAACTGTACTATATATAATATATTATTCCATAAATTCTAATTATTAATAATTATTGATTAATTGCCTTTTTTTTACATAATTTTCTAATTTATAAGTATGGTTCAGCTTTATATTTTTGTTTTATTAAGTATTACATGTTAATTTTATTGAAAATAGCTTGCAGTATTTAAAAATTAAATTATTTAATTTTCTATTTCCTCAAAATATAATCATTTAATCTATATCACAAACACCAGCATTTGTTAGAAATATTAAAATAAAATAAATATTTAATTAAATACTATTAAAAGATTTTCTTTTGTCAAAATTTAAATTAATCTTAATGGATTTATAATTTATTTTATAAATTTGAAACTTAAAAAGACATATATATTGTTAGAGTTTAATCCGTATTATCCCATTTAATCTTAAATAATATAATTAAGAATGATTTTATTAAATAATTTACACATATAATGATGTTTAAGTTTTTATATATTTTTTGATAATTATTATTTTCTAGTTTGTATTTCATGAGTGTCGCTATTAATTTACTTCATTAAATTATGATTTATCTATATAAATATATAAATCATAAAATAATTAGCAGAAACATTATGAATAAATATATATAATGCTGGGAATGAACTAATATCAATGTATTTTTAATTTAATTTATAGTAATTATTTGTGATAAATTATTATATAATTTGATTAAAAAATTATTATTTATAAATATTTAAATAAAGTCTTATAAAGAAAAAAATAATACTTCATTTATAATTAAATAAGAAAATAATACTCAGGTTCTATCTTTACAAATAATAAATAATACTAAAATTATTTATTTTATAATTATATTTTTCACCAATTCTATGCTATTTATTTATTTATAATATTTAAAGATGAGTTATTATATTGTATTTATTTAAAAATACTTAATATATTTTTATATTTTATATTACATAATAGCAACTTATAATATAAATGTGATAAAATTTAGGATAGACCGGTAACCAAAAACATCTATATTTAATATAGATAATGAATTGGTAAATTGCCTACAGTCTAGATTTAATGATTAATAAGTCACTTAAAAAAATTTAAGATTTAAAGGAAAATTTATTTTATTATACACATCAGAGACTTGCATGAAATGTATTATTCATTTTGATTGAGTATTAAGAAATCATTGATAAATATATTGAGAAAAAAAAAATTGAATATTATTTTATTCCAAGTATATTAATAATGAATTTTAATTAAAAAAATAATTCATATTATTTTAGATATCATAAAATTTTACCTTAATTGAAAATGTCTGATAGTAAGAATTGATTAAAATTTTTCAATAAACTTCTCATTAGTTTTTGTTAGGTTTCTCACAATACTCTAATTACTAAAAATATAATTTAAATTTAAAATAAAAAGTTCATAAATCTAATCATATTATTATCTTATTAATATTCCTTAAATCAGGAAATTATATGCATAATGCAATTTGCTTAAATTAAAAAATAAAATAAATTAATTATATAAAACTTTTATAAAAAAGAATTTTTTTATTAATTATTAAAAAAAAATGTCAATTAAAAATCTATTTATTATGAATGCTAATAATTTAAGAAATTGATTTTAATTTTTTATGCAGTTCTAGGCAATCGTTGAATATTTATTAATTGTTTGTTTAACTTATAATAATTGAGGCTGAACAAAGGGCAATTTAATGAAGTTATTTATTATTCTTTAGTATCTAATTACTGAATTAAAAATTATTTTTTATATTAAAATATTATTAATATTTGAAATAATTTGTTTATTTATTATAAATCTTAAATTTTAAATTCAACACAGATAAAAATATTATTAGTATTCAAAATAAATCCAATATATATATATATATATATATAGATATATAATTATAGATAACTATTAATAATTACATGGTAGGATCTTTTGAAATCAATTTCTTAACATTTTATTACTACTTATTTTGATATTTTTATTAAAGAAATAAAACCCTGGTCAAACTAGTAGAGTTTTAATATATTATCTATTTAAATAAACATAATTTATGATTTTAAATAGATTTTTCTAAAGTTACAATATGATATAATTATGAAAGCTAGAAATTAAAAAAATATTTTTTATATTTATTTCAGAATGATATAATTATAAATGGAAATTGTGATATAAAATTAAAATATTTATATTTTTATTTGGCTAGCTGGTAGAACACACCCCCCTAATGTACTATTTTCTTTTTGTAGTCTTCTAGAGTTTTTGACGCTGAGCAAGATTGTCAGAAGCGCCTTTTGCTTGCGAGCAGTAGTTTTCGAGCTATGACCAAAATAAAGTTCATTTTTATACATAAATCATCATAAAAATAGTCAAAAATTAAAAATATATATTCTATCTATTTTTATTAAAAATCAATTTTTGGGATGTTATTGTAATATCCTGAGCAAAGATATCATAATAGAAGTAGTATTTTGAAATGCAACCAATTTTGTCAAGAAATACATAATTAATGATAAAATTATTAAATTTGGACGAAATTGGTTGCATTTCAAAATACTACTTCTATTATGATATCTTTGCTCAGGATATTACAATAACATCCCAAAAATTGATTTTTAATAAAAATAGATAGAATATATATTTTTAATTTTTGACTATTTTTATGATGTTTTTATGTATAAAAATGAACTTTATTTTGGTCATAGCTCGAAAACTATTACTCGCAAGCAAAAGGTGCTTCTGACAATCTTGCTCAGCGTCAAAAACTCTACAAGACTACAAAAAGAAAATAGTACATTAGAAGGGGTGTGTTCTACCAGCTAGCCAATCATTTATATGATTCTTATATTACTCAAATTATCAAGTTTCTAATATAAAAAGCAACTTATCTTTATAACACAAAACTATAATTTATGGCAGTTTCAATAATTTTTGAATATATTTTTATCAAAAGTAATTATTTATAGATATTTAATAACACCTTTTTTAAAATAAAAATAAACATACCTCAAATGATTTATATTATCTCTTAATTTAATAAAAGAGCTAAGTATTATTAGACAAAAAAATAAATCAAAGCTTAAACGAGCTGCAATATGATCATGCTCAAAAAGTTTTAGTTGTTTATTTTTTAAATTTATATAAATTAAATACTTGTTAGTTACGCAAATTAATATACATGAATTATTATTTTTTAATTAAATTCAATTAATTACATTTATATCTTTAGAATCATCGTACTCTCTAATAAAATATAATTATAGTATCATTATAGATACATAAGTTATTAGGAATATAATCTTAAGGGGAAATAATATTTAAAATTAGTCTTCCTCCTGACCTCCACTCCGGAAGCATCAGGTGTGGTTACCATCAAACTCAACCGAAGTCCAAACACATATCCTATCTTCCATTTAGCCACTCCGGATTTCCAAGCTGGGTCTTGTACTAGCATTAAATTTCTAATCAGTTCCGTAAAAGTATCACAGGTTTTAACCACATGCCGTATCAGTATTGGTTAGTCAACCAATCGTTTGGACAATAGGTCCATATTAGATTATAAAAAATTAAATCAAAAATTAATATATTATATTATTTCATAATGACTAAATTATATTGTATGATCATATTTGTGTCTTAATTATTTTAAACAATATAAATTTACAAATTTTTTTATAAAATTTATCATTATTAATATATTATTAAGAACATTAAAAAATATAATTAATTAATATAGATATTAATTTTAATAATTCAGTAAACTTAAGGAATTTTAATTACCATTTTTAATAAAATAATGAACTTAACTATGTTTTAAATAAAATATAAATTAGTAATAAAAATTAATTATTTCTTTATACTTTTTTTAGTTAACAAGGCTAAAAGAAGGAAAATATTTTATTAATTAATAATTAAAAACAAAAATTGTTATTTTTAATTTTAATACTATCAAAATATTTAAATAAATAAGACTTTATTTATTAGAAATTTTTACTTTTAACTATATATTTTATCTGCTATTATAAATTAGATGTTATTTATTATACACTTTTATTAATAGATAAATATTGTTTCATGTTATATAAAATTGAATAATTGTAATATTCCTAAATTCTAATCTAATTTTCATGATACATTATAATTAAAAAACTTATTTATTAAATATAACTTCTCTTTATGTATTGCTTACTTTACTTTATCTTAATATGTGAATATCTTTAAAATTATATAAATTATCCTTAGGAAATTACATTAATTTATGAATTTTAATGGATATAGGGATAATTCGTTTTTCATTAAAATTTGTTATTTAAATAAATAAGAAAAAAATATAATTTCTACAACAATTTTTATTTAATTTAAAAGACTTTATTAAGCTTAAAATAAAAATAATTTATTCATACTATTTTTGGTTTTGAAAGTCCTTAAAATTTATTAAAAATTAACTTAAATTAACTTGCATTTTTGTATGATAATTAAATTTATTTCTTGAAAGATAAATTAATAATATTTAAATATTATTATGAAAATAAAATAGATATATTTAAATCAATATTTTTCATTTTTAATAAATAAAGTTATGATTTAGTAATTATAATAATTTTTTATTGTATACAAATAGAACAAATTAATACAAAATCGATCATTAAAGCATTAAATACAATTATAATAATTTTTAATATTTAATTTATTTAAATTCATATACATTAGTATTAAAAAAAATAAGATAAACTATAAAATAATTTAAAATAATTGATAAAAATAATTATTAAACTTTTTAAATTAGTTTTTAAACAAATTATTTAAGATTTGTAATTAATTAATATATTTAGAAAAATTATATTTTATATTTTGAATTTTTTGTTTGGGAATTTATTTTTTTTCTAACAACATCGTCAAGAAGCACTGATGAAACTAATTAATACAAAATTATCAATCCTTTTCCTATAATATAGATAAAGTAATTGTTTAATAACAAAGATTTTCTAAAATATAATACAGCATAAAATTTGTATTATTTATTATTGATTCTTATTATTATTTTTTAAAAAAATTATAATAAGAATAGAAATGTGTTTTAATTTTATTTAAAATGTTCAATTAAAAATATTCAGTACTAATATATAATATTTATAGCTTAATTTAAGTACAATATTACTATAAATATATATATATTTAATTTATCTAATAGATATAATTAAAACATGATTGTTTGAAATATTAAGTTAATATTTAAAAAAATAAACAATAAAAATAATTATGCAGAAATTATTAATGTAAAGCTTATTGGAGTAGTTAAAATAAATAAATGAGAAGGTCAATAACAGCCATATCATCAGCAGCCTTTTAACGACAGATTGTTAAAGATTAAATAAAAGATAAGAGTTTACATGGCTGAGTAAGAATGTTTTTTATGCAAAACATATTTGATATGTCTTTAATTATTTTTAATTTCATGTCATATCTAACTATCAATTATTAAAGTATTATTGAAAGTAGACTAAGTATAAATATTAATATTTTAATATTTTTTTAATTTATTCAAATGGTAATTGCATTGGTTAAAAAAAAATATTTTTGTTTAGAGATACCTTAATATACATTTATATTAATTTCTTTTTATGGTTAGATAACAATTATACTTTAAATTATATTGTATAAATTCATTTACAATTAAGCAATATTTTAAATTAATTAATTGTCTTTTATGTTATTATAGTTATAGTTAGCTTATTTAAAAGATTTGGTTTATTAAATATAAACACAAAATTAATTTACACTATTCTAATGGTGTTAATATTGTTTCCATCCCTTTAGCTAGATAACTCGATTTTAAAAGTGAATACATTTGAAAATTTTTTAACCATAATAAAGTTTATATTTACTCAATACAGTTATCGATATATTATTACGATATGGCAAGTAGTAAGGTGCAGCTAAATTTCAAATATTTGTATAGTGAGCCTAAAATAGTTTAAAAATGGTGAATTTTAATTATTGCTAATTTAAATTGAAGTAATTATCCAATTTGATATATTGCTTCATTGAATTATAAATCCTAGTGATTATGAATGTTATACCATGATTATTTTAATTAATAGATGAAGACTTTAAATAATTAGAATTTGAGGATAACTTTTCATCAAAGAGTATCAGTTTCACACTTCCATTTTTTTGTTGTTTTAAATATTGATACAATAATCTACAGAATCAAGTTTTAGTGATATAAAATAAAAAAATAAAATCTAAATTCTATTATAAAATTCACATGAGAAGAAGATATGGCTTTAAAATTAATCATATTATAATCAAATTACTCATATTTTATATAATTATATTATATTGGATTTTTTTCAAAAAACTCAACATTAAATTATTGAATTTTTTATAGAAAAATCAATTAATCTAATCTTAGATAATCATAAATCCCAATTACATCTTCCACAACTAAAATATTATAAGTTTAAAGAGAAATTTGTGGAAAAAATTTTTAAACAAAATAATGTTAAAATTATGTCTAAATTTGACATATAACGATAAGTTTTATATCTATAAACATCCCAAGTATCCAAAAAAAACTTTGCATATTTTTTGTTAGAATTCAAACAGGTACCCTAGCCAAAAAAACTATAGCTATAACTCCTTCCCCAATTCATAAATTTTATTAAAGCGAGTAATTGTTAAAATATTAATTCTATTATATAGAAAATGTAATTAAATTAATTTATATACCATCCCCAATTATATATAATAAATAAGTACTATAAAAAATATTAAATTATCTCCTATCCTGAATGCAAAAACAATTAATCTATTTTCTATCTGGCAAATTCAATTCACTTTAAGAAGTGTTTAATATTGAAATTATAGTTTTAAGGGTAAATAACTTAAATGATAACATCAATAAAAACAGTTTAAGAATGTTTAGAAATAAAGCAGATTTATATCAGTCACTATTCAAAGAATGCATATGAAATATATTTATTGTATAAGTTTTGAAAGAAAGATAAATAAAAATTAAATGTCCTTACTGCAAAAAATACTTATGCCAAAACTTAATACAGAGCATATCATCAAAATATATTTCGGGAAAAGAAATGCTCAATGTTTCACATAATTCAAAGAGTAGAAAACTTACTTCAAAAATTGGGTTAGTACTATCACTCCTGATAGGCCAGAATAATTTATAAATAATTTATTCTGTATGTTTACGAAAAAATTTAATATTTGATGTTTTTAATTCAAGTTTAACGTTGAAATTTGAAATTACCAATATTATCAAAATACAATTGATTTGGGAAATTGTGAAAATAAAATAAAGATTCAAATTATAAGTATTTCTAACTGCCACTAACTAGAGAGGGTTACAGATCAAATTAGATTCACCCTACATACCGTAAAGTCTAAAGTGGCTGGATGCTGAAAGATTCTGATAGGTTTCACACATTAATTTTTAAATTATTTTTGGCAGATTTGGCAGGCTAATCTCATAAGTTTCCCCGTGTATTATAGGGCGATTTGGCGGATTTGGCAGTAGATTTAAAGATAATTTTACTTTTATTTAAAGCTAATTTTTAATAATAATATATTTACTAATATAACATTAATTAATTTAATTTTTCTGAAATTTCGCACATTTGGCACCTTCCAAATTCTACAAATAATGATTTGTAATACTAAAGATGTGATACATAAGTAATATTAGCAATTAATAAATAAAGCATTCTTAAATGGAGTTGAGGATAGAGACTCTATCACAGTATTACTAATTTGCGCAGTTTGCTTGTATTTAAAATCAAGTTATCTAATTTCTGCCGTGAATCTTTAGCCACTGTATTGCTCCGAATACCTGAGCTGCCTTCCGGCTGTTACTGTTATTTCACAGTAAACTTGTGAAGCAAATTTAGAGACAACCGTATTCTATGGAGATCTGAGAGAAGAGAAGAGACGCATTTTACTGTGAAATAACAGTAACAGCCGGAAGGCAGCTCAGGTATTCGGAGCAATACAGTGGCTAAAGATTCACGGCAGAAATTAGATAACTTGATTTTAAATACAAGCAAACTGCGCAAATTAGTAATACTGTGATAGAGTCTCTATCCTCAACTCCATTTAAGAATGCTTTATTTATTAATTGCTAATATTACTTATGTATCACATCTTTAGTATTACAAATCATTATTTGTAGAATTTGGAAGGTGCCAAATGTGCGAAATTTCAGAAAAATTAAATTAATTAATGTTATATTAGTAAATATATTATTATTAAAAATTAGCTTTAAATAAAAGTAAAATTATCTTTAAATCTACTGCCAAATCCGCCAAATCGCCCTATAATACACGGGGAAACTTATGAGATTAGCCTGCCAAATCTGCCAAAAATAATTTAAAAATTAATGTGTGAAACCTATCAGAATCTTTCAGCATCCAGCCACTTTAGACTTTACGGTATGTAGGGTGAATCTAATTTGATCTGTAACCCTCTCTAGTTAGTGGCAGTTAGAAATACTTATAATTTGAATCTTTATTTTATTTTCACAATTTCCCAAATCAATTGTATTTTGATAATAATAATAATGAAAAGCAATTCATTTATTCTTGTCTATCAAATAAAAAACAGAATAATTTTTTCTTAGAATGATAAGCAAAATTATAATTAAAATCAAAAAAATTAAATTTAAATTTATATCTTTATCAAATTTTTTAATGAAATCATTAATTAAAAGAAAGTTTCTAATTTAATTTCCTCACTAATTAAATATGTCAGTCAGCTCTTATTTTATCATTATTATTAATAATTAACAATATATTAATTAGGAATATTTGAATATTATAAATATATAAACACCATAATTTCCAAAATAATATTTATTTATTTAATTCTTTACTTAAATTATAACATCAAATTTTTTGTAAATGACATTAATTAAAACAAAGGGCAGAAAGAGTTTCTTTTAAAATGGCTATAAAGAAAGCAATTAATGATTTAAAAGTTATAGAAATATAATTTATACAAAGTAAAATTAATATTTGATAACAAAATTATATTATTAAATTAATATATTATATTTATTGATGATATGATTCTATTGGGATAAACTTAAATATTTTTAATTTTTTATATTTATCTAAATTAATATAATAGGAGTTATAGATATAAATATGAGTTTCATAAATTTATGGGGTTAGTTAATTAATAAATGCAGAGATAATTTGCATTAAGATGAACAAAATTAAATTATAAAACGTAGGCAAAAATTTTTAAAGACTATTTATATAAGTAAAATAAGATATTGCATATTAAATAATTTTTGGTTATAGATTTTAATTGGACATTGTTTTCTTAATAACTATTTATTCGAATACATTACAATAAATATCTATACTCGTTTAAATAATTAAAGCAAATATTCTTTAATCTTTATTTCTTTTAAATTAAACACAATAGTTTAAAATCTAAGGAAAGCTTTTGTTAAAATTTAAATATTAAAGATTTAAAAATTATTAAATAATTATGAATAAATTAAAAAGGAAATATTTAATATTCCAAGATTGTATTGCATATTAATTTCATTTTATATAATATCATAAAAAAAGATTTTTAATGCTTTTCTTCATTTGTTCAATAACATTGTGTGGTATGAGCATTTTTATAATTATTTTTTTATTATGTTAATTAAATTTTAATTCAATTGATGACATACAAATCTTGAGAAAGAAAATCTTTGAATTAAATGATGCATAGCAAGAAACTGACAATTTCCTCAAAGAAAATGTCTCACCAAAAATAGAATTAAACATAACCAGAATTGAAGATATTAATATATAAGTTGGCAATTTAAACTCCAAATATACTCAGTTCTAGTATCAATCAACAAAGCTAGAGTCTAATATAAGGGAGTAATTGGATATTATATAGTCACTTTTATTAATATTTAGATAACTATTTAAATAAAATATGGGATACTTTAAGATTAATTGCTCCTCTGAATATTTTTGACATTAAAATACTATTCAAATTATTTATTTTTATAACATATAAAAAATTTAAGAAATTTTCACTTAATACCAAACTGAACCAATCTATAGATAATCACAGCTTGTAAAAAAAGGAAATCTATGACAGATTCATGTCTCTTGAAAAAGAAATCACAAATAAAACTACTTTGTAAAGCGAGGAGGGTATGGTAAAAAATAAACGGTTAATTGACTTGGGTGATAAAGTAGATTTGTAAATGGAGAAAAATTTTGTAGAATTGATAGAATTAAGACAAGATTTCAATTAATATGTGGAGAGCTGCAATAGTAGAATAAGTGATGTTGAGGGGAGATATGCAACTTACCACAATGAAAGTATTTTATACAAGGTTCATGTTATTAAATGTATGTAAAGTTAAGCTAAGATGAGAGAAGTAGAAGGTATGGTAACTATAAATCTAGGACAGTTAGTGAAAGACAACCAAGATATTAAATAATAAGTCCTTACTAATTTCAAGTCAGTCAGTCCAAATAAATCCCCTTAAGATATTCTATTTCTGGAATAAATTGATACTCAGCTAAAGCTCATGCGAGAGAAAGTAATATTATTGGATTAATAAGTTAAAGATCTTAAAGATTAGAAAGTTAAATCGTAAGCCACAGCTCCTTCATAGTTTGGAAATAATGAAGAGATTTAAAACATTTGGAGTTTTATTTAGAGATTTGCAGATGAGCATGCTGTTAGTAAAATTGATAAATTACGCTCACCAGCAACAGACTTGAGATTCAAGTTAAATTGCTTAGGTTGGCTTTCTAGAAACATAGACTTTTTATCTCTTCCCATGATCACTCAAGTTGTGGTGTCATTTAAGGAAAACGTAACACCTTTCCAGAATCCAGTCCTCAGATAATAATTCACATCAGCCGTTCATGATTCTGAAGCTATTCATTCTGTCCTAAAGTTGCTTAAAACAGAATATTCAAAATATAGGCAAAATTAGCACATCCATAATACTTTTGAGAATGGCAATTAGAATTAAGTTGATGACGAATCTAGGCATAAATTAGCTATTATGCTATCTATTCTAGAGCCAATGATACTTAATGATCAAAACTTAATCATAGTATTTTTTTATTTAATAATTTTAAACGTCCTACTTGGTCTTATACTCCCTCCACAATTATAGAAAGAATCTTAAGATCCAATTTAAAAACTTAACTTGCTTCAAATCCTGCTAAGTTTGTTGACTTTCACATAGGATGAACTGTCTCAATTCTAAAATTAAAATAATTCTTCATCACCCTTATACTTAAAATTGGCTATGAGATGCTTAACTAGCTGTTTAAGAGTTGAGTAATATATTTATAGAGCAAAAATTGCAATAATCATTTTTAAAAATCCAATATATTTATAAATTATTATTATAATGTTGAGGAGTGTGTAACCATGATATTGACAGAGTAAAATGGAGTTGGCTATTTGTTAAACTTACTAGAATTAATTCATGTTTTAAGAGATGAAGAAGTAGTTGCAAATGGCTGTAAATGCCTAAGAATATGTCTTAGAGATGAAAAGGTATGAAATTATATGTAATTTTATCCATTTTTTTAGAATGTAAAATATGTTTCAGAAAAGAATGACTAGGTAATAAACTAATTAATTGAGCTATTACCTAAACATCCAGAAAGTGAATAAAGCTAAATTTTTGAATTAAGAATGAATTGATAAATCAAAAATTCAAATATTTAATTCAATGAAGCCAACTTCTCAATTAAATAAGACTAGTGATCTCCTTCTTTTTACTTTAAATTAATATAACTATTGATACTATCTTCAGACTCCAAGATCTTTTCTCTGATTCTCATCATTATTAAACAAGTCATACTCACTATGTGTTTGTGAGTCATTGCCATCTTTCTAAGCCAATCCAGTCCAGTATTTCATAGAATTATTAGTTAAATCGTATTAAGAATTCTTAATTTGCTTAATTATTTACCTAAGGGGACAAAATATTGTGCCGCTCAATCGCAAAAACACTACAATCCATCCTTTTTGAGTGACTCAGTATAGAGTAACAACCGACCCGACTGCTAAATGCACTGATAACTATCAAGTTGATGCAGTGTCTATTTTTAAAGAAACTGCTTGGCCAGTGGTTTTATGATTTAATGGCTCAAACATCAAATTTAATCAGAGGAGATATGGCTTCCAGATTAATCAATTGTCCCCGCAGTCCCATATTTATAATGAACTAACCATTCACTCTTCACTGTAAATTGTTCACAATAATTGAACTTAAATGTGCAGAAGAATCTCTGATTTACTGGAATTTCTAGCAGGATAAGCTATTTAAGACAGAATAATATGAATTAAGACTTAATTAATAAGCGGTCTTTTTAATTAAGATGTAATAGTAATTTAAATTTAGAGTAATCAAAAGCCCGCAAAACATAAAATGCAATCAATTCAATTAGAAAAGCAGCAATGCTCAGCAAAAGAACCTGAAAATACAGAGAATGTAATGAGAGACTCCTCAAAATAGTTGACCAGCATTGTGAATGATTAAGTTTCAAGCGACTGCACTGAGATAAATTAAGATCAGAGCTCAGACATCAACCAAGATCTTCCTAAAGTTGCCACTATATAAAAAAGAGGCCGAAAAGCAAAATACGAAGGCGCAGAGCACCCAGATCTTATAGATAAAGCAAAACTTATCTTACCAGTTAACAATTATGACATTAGCAAGATCCTAGAGTTGGAGGAGTTCAAGCCCCTCATTGGATCCCGAGATCTCACAAAGTTTGTGAGCAAATTCATTCTCAATAGAACTACATAGAGCTACTCTAAATCGGTCAAAGATCAAAAATCTAAAGATTTAAATGAAATTTAAAGTCAGGCTAAAGTTCAAATGAAAGCATAATGCTCTGATTAAAGTCTCTTGAAAGGCAAAGATCTCGTTGACGAAAGGATTGAAAGCCATAATTCTCAAGTTAATTATGGTGCTAAAATTTAATCAGAGATCACCTCCCATTATATCAGAGAATTCATGATCCTAAAGCCACAAGAGAGGCAGGACTTCATTTGGAAGATATTTAATAGGAACAGCTAGAGTCTTCTCGAGTTTCTTTAAAATCTTAAATCAGCCTGTCAGGAAAACCTGTATGAAGACATGTTCAGAAACATCTATGAGTTAAATTAAAGAGCCCAAGTGAGCCTCTAAATAAAAACCAGACTCTTTCTCTCCTCTCTGCTTTACTATTGATACGAGATAATTGAGATTGATGAGACCCTACTTAAGAGCTCCCTAATTCTTCTCGCCTAACGACCAAATACCGAGCAGGCTTTAGGCTTATCAAACTACATATTCATTAACGAACCAGAGTGCCTGTAAAGACTGCAAGATGAACTAGCAGACTTAGACAAGGCAAACATCGGTATCATTCCACTGATGATAGGCACGTTTCAGTAGTTCAAGATTGATTCCTAAGCAGTTAGACTACTTCCAAACACTTTGCTTTGTCTTAACAAGCCTTTTATTCAAATTCTCAAAGAAGATCAGGGCTTAAGATTGATTCGACATATTCCAATTAATGTAGTAGGAGACTTCATTTAAATATGCTCACTCTCTAGTGCCACTCTTTATTAGAAGCTGGACAATTTCATTCGCACATTGAGTGATATTTTCGTCTCGAAGTGGGACTTTATTGACCAGGAAGATTTTATTTCATATCTCTCCTAGATATCACAGGAGTTAAGGCTCAGAAATCCCCTCTGGGTATCAAAGAAAGCTGGACGAGATATCAGACCTTGGAAAGAATCTCGCATACATTTATCAAGAAAAAGGAGTGAGACAAAGGCGAGACATCATTCAAGATTCATAAGGTTCAAAACCTCCCAAAATTTTTTGACCTGCTTGAACTTCAAGCATCAACTTTAGAAGATCTTGCCAGGCCTATATATAATTTATGAATAAATATAATTTTAGAAATGTTAAAGTTTGAAGCTCGTTCGTGGCCGATGCTATAATCTCTGCCCCATTTTTAATTAACTTTTTTAAAAAACTTTTTTTTAATCACATTTTTTTCATTTTTACTTACCAAAATCATGAATCTCAAAAATCCATTTTGATTATCATAGTTCCATATAGATTTATCACTAATCTTTTTTGCTTTTTTTGGGTGCCTTTTTTGGAATCCTTAATTGATTTTTTTAGGGAAAAATTTTTTTTTTGGAAAAAAAAGAACATTATTCTGAATCCTCCAAGAAAATACCTAAATCTATCAAGAATTATTCAAAGCTAATTAAGAATTTTTCAAAATACATGACTAAAAATTACCTGAAAATGATCAGAAAAAATTGTCGACGGACAATAATGATCATAATTGTCCCGCGACAAAATGATCAGAATGTTTGTAAAATATAGAAAAATATCTTGAATCTAAACGAATAATATTACTCCCAACAAAATGGAAGAACAAGAAAACTTACCTTAAAAGAGCAAGATCAGGCTTTAAGAATTGAAAATTTTTAAAAGCTCTTAAACTTGATGATTGTCTTCGTGCCGACTTTACGAAACTTAATTAGCTCTTAAACGTCCCAAACAAGACGAATGATTTTACCGAGGAGGAGAAGAAGAGATTGCTTACTTAGTTCAGAAAGCTCAACAAAGACTCTTAATCAGTGGCAGAATTTTACAAAGACATGTCCTTCAAAGCGTTTTAGCAAACAAATCAATAGGTAAGACTTTAGCAAATACTTGGATTTAGCTTCCTCACTCTTCAAAAGCTCGCCTTGAACTTCCTGACTTGGGAAGATTCCCGATTTACATTTGTAAACTTCGGAGTGGGCAACGGCAAGACACTGCTCTGCTCTACATTGGCGGCTCTTCATGCAAAGAGTTCCAGAAAAGCTGTATTTGTGATAGGAAAAAATGAACACTTGATACTGCGAGATGAGAAAAGGTTTGAGGCTATGATTACCAGTTTAGGTCTAAATGTTAATGTTAACCAGTATGAGAATAAGAGGGAGTCTACTATATGACGTGAAAGCATTTGGAGTCCTTAATGGACAATGAGGAATTTTAATTGATATGGAGCAAGTCAATCGTTATGATTGATGAGTATGATTGGATATTCTTTGAGGGAAACGTCAAGTAAATGGAAAACACTCTGCGATTCTTCCATGGAGACGAAAGAGTAGTTGAGTTTACTGGCTTAAGCCTAACAGCCAAGGAGCAAAAATGCTTTACACTTGCTTTTAAAACTTAAGAGGTAATTTTTCCAAAGCTAAGCAGCATGATTGGAGACAAAAGGATCAAACTCGAGTAGGAATTAGTGAAAACTAATCTAATTGATTTTTGCTAGAGAATATACAGCATGGCTTCTGATTATTGCAAACTCACACCCGTTATCATCGTCGCTCAACATTCTTACACTTTTATAGAGAACTACTTTCGAAGATTTCAGCAATTACGATTCTTTCCTATGAAAAATTTGAAAGGGACAAAACTGGAAGCTTAGTTCGATTCCATGTTTGCAAGTAAGAATGGGGAGGGTCTCTATGGAGTCTTTTTGCTCAATGAGTAGTAAGGAAGAGGCACGGACTTGAAGACATCACACGAAATCGAATTCAACGGTGGACTGTTTCTCATAGTTGCTGATGTTTTTTCAAGTAGGTCTACCGAGCAAATACTTGGTAGGGTTGGGAGACTGCACCGCAAGGGTACTTACAAGCAAATCATTTACAAACAAGGCTCAAAAGAAACGCCCGAGCAAGTGATTTAAATGCATCAGTAATGGGTCGAGAATGATTTTCATATGAAGATTGCTGCTCTTCAGACTATTCTGAGCTATTAGCAATGGTGTGACGAAGATATAGCAGACTAAAAATCCAAGTGCAATGAGGAAGCCTCCAAAGGTTAGCTAGCTCTGCACTATGATAATGCTGAAGGGAACTGTGATGGAGCAGTTCTCACTCAAACTGTTCTCGAAAAAATAGATCAAATTAACACTACTAATGCTTAAGATGAAGAGTTGAAGGGTCCAAACATTTTAAACGATGGTAATTCATTGAATAATTCAGATCCTGTCTTGGAGGCATCTGGGAAGATGGTTTCAACGGGAAGCATAAATGAAAATGGGGTAGATTCAATAGACCTCTCTTAGCCTTATATTAAAGTCAAAACTTTGGAAAAAGCTAAATAGTCAAAAAAGGCGAGGTAAGTTAATGATCGCAAATTAAATTTAGTATACAGGAGTTCAATGGACTTTTAAACTTAAAATGTGAAGCCCGTTGTCAAGAAGCATGACTCAAACAGAGAGAGCTTCGCAGATCAAAGTGATAACGGCAAACTTTCAGATCCGTCGAACCAATCTGGCAAGGCTTCTCCTAAATAAGACAGCGGTGTAATTAAAAGCCGATATGGAAGAATGATTGGTAAGAGAATCTCTGCCCCTAAGCAGGATCATCAAGAGAACTGCAAGAGAAAGAGACAATGACAGGGAATGTTATATCTCGTAATAAAAGAAGTCAACTTAATCTCAAGCTTGATTGATCCCATTTGTTTACAAATTAAAACTTTACAAGTTAAATTAAGAGTATTATTTATGAACTCTCACATTAATAAATTGTCACTCCATGAACTCATTAACCTAGGGTTGGAGAGGCCTTCCTTCATTGTCTATGATGCCACTCTCATGAAGTTTATGAACCAATGCCTGGTAGCCTACCAGATCGTCGATAGTAGATTTCATACCATTAAACTCATCCCGCATCCTCTTGTTCTCTGATAGGTACTTTTGTTTGCTTCCTCTCATTGCTACTTCCTCCCCCTTAACTTCCTCGACCTCCCCTTTTCTCCTCTTTCTTTGAGATGTCATCTTGATGAGGTGAGCAGATCTTCCCTTTTGCACTATATTTATTTACATTATCTTACTGCTTACCACTGTATGAGAGAGAGTTGTTGAGAGCTTGAACAAACTCTGGCTTCATGTGAACAATCAAGTTTTGAGACTAATCCAGCCTTTCCCTTCTCTTTTGCTTAGCCTCAAGAATCATTAAGTTTATCCCTTCTTTGTCCAAGGATAAAAGAATATCGCATATCCACTTCTTATCCAGATGGAGCCAGTCGCTCTAATCTGGTAAGTAGGATAAAAGTGATGGCTTATTCTTGGCGTAATCGAGAAAGTCGTCTGCGGTGAGACCTTCTATTTGAGGCACAGCTGCCACCATAATTTCGCTCCTCTTTAAGTACTAAAATAATAAAAAAAGTTAATACTTACTTCCTTTTCTCCATTCAATATGCTTTTCAGGAAGTAAATATTGCAGCATCCAATCTTGGGAAGGTATGCCCCACATTCCTGCTGCAAAAAGTCATGTAGCTCTTTCTTGCTACCTATTTTCTCTTGGACTTAGTGGACATTGACTGTTGCAAGTTGGTTCTACATTCTTATTTGTTGCACTCTTAAGTAGTAGTTAATTGAGGGGTATTTAATTAATAAACTTTATATTAATTAATTATAAGCATTATTTATATAATTATTAAATAGGGAAAACCCAAACATTCTTTCTCAAAAAGCATTACTATATAGAAGAATCCTTTCACCCTCAAAATAAATAACTTTAGCAGAGAAATGGAAAACTCATCGAGAATCAATTAAAAGCAAACTACCTTAAATAGATTCTTTAGAAGGAAAGATTAAGTTGATAGTAGCGAATCTGATAATGAGGAATGCGAAGATCAGAGTATCTCAATTATCGAACCTCCTTAAAACCAAAATTGCATATAAGTATCGACCGAACTCCTAACAAATAAGTAGATTGACCCTTCTTTAGTTTCAATAATGAAATGGACAGTATAAGACATAGAAGAAATTGAGAAGGCTGCATCTTAATTTTAAAGAGTCCCAAACTACAGTGACAAAAAGTACGATCCTAGAGTTCAATTAGAGTCTGCTGGAGATTCAAACTTGTATTTAGGTTCGCTATCCCAAAGCTCTTTTAATGAATCAATTAATTACTGCTGTAGACTCCATCTTTAGTTCATTCTGAAAAAGTAAGGAATCATTTATGACGAAGAAGTCCTAGATAAAGAGGTAAAGTAATTTCTGGATTCTAAGCAAATTATTCAACACTAGAAAACTGAAACTCTTGAGACAATGATAGATAAGCTTTGTATTTCAAACAAGAATGAGTCCTTAGTATGCCCAAATCCATTATAATAAAAGTCAGTTCCAGCATTTCAAAATGATTTGCAAGAAAAGATTATTTAGCTGTATTACTAGGATTCCTGTACTTACAGTTAAATTTAACGATGATTGAAAGTTTCAAGGTACTTAGTCAATGAAACTCTGAAAGTTTATCGATCAAGAGATGGCTTAACAATTAACAGCAAAAAAATGATTAAGTGTAGACTTCCTGAATCACTTCACGATTCAATTATTGATTTTCTTGCCAATAATAAAGAAATTAAAACATTATCAATGCTTTAGTAGTTTTTGATAAAAGAGTTTGGAATCAAGATATCATTAAGTTATCTCAGCAAAATTGTCAGGTAAAAGATTGGTCTCTCTTATAAGAAGGTATACAGCGTTGACAAGAGAACAAATGGGGAAAGGTCACTTCTTCAGAGATAACTTGCAGCCAAGAATTATATTGAGTTGATGAAAATGGGTGTTAACATTATAAACATCGACGAGAGCAGCATTTAATGGATAAGGAACCCTAGAAAAGGTGGGGCGTTTTGAGGTGTGAAACGTTATAGCTCTACACTTACTAGAATTAAACAGGTTAGCATTATTGCTGGAATAAGCTCCTCTGGTGAAATATACTTTACCCTAAATTAAGGTCGAAACAATAGCTTAACAGTTTATTACTTTATCCTCTTGCTGATATAAAGGTTGGATTCCAATGACCCTGATTGGAGGTAGAAAACTATATTGTTGCTAGATAACGCAGCTTATCATCGTTCTAAATATTTACGCTCAAAATTTGAACTGCTTCAAGTACCCATTGCATTTCTCGGACCTTATTAATTTGATCTTGCCCCAATAGAAACCCTTTTTTCATTTATTAAGAGCCATAAATAAGCTTCAAAATTCTAGGCAGCCGATAAAAAGTATTGTACAGCTTTAAGATTTTTAAAAAATACTTTATAGGGGAGCTTTGCTCATTGCTGCATTAGCATCGCACTATTCTTCCTTGGATTACTCCTGGATTGAAAAATCATTCTAGAGGGCTCTCTTAAATTCTCTAAAATTCCTCGTTCTTAAACCAATATGAACTATCTGTGGCATACTATATCGATTTAGGATCTTTTGACCTCAATAGTGAAAGCTCTCATTACTATTACTTGCATCTCTTTATGCTCTTATTAATTGTTATTCTATTAACAAGTACTCTTTAATTTATTTTTTTAGATTCACTATAGCTTTTTAATTTGTAAAGTTTTATTGAATCTTACTCAGTTTCTTTAATATAATTGAATCTACTGATCTATAATGACATTAAATACTTGATAAAACTGTGTCGCTACTGCTCATTTTGAATTATAGGTCTATAAATCATCTCATATTTAATGGAAATTCCAAGCAAAGGAGTCATATAACATAAAGGAGTAACTAAATAGTCAACTTCGATAAGGTAGTAATGGTGTTCTAGAGAGGGCTTAAGCTTATTGCCATCAATTTAGGTGTGTTGCATTGAAACTTGTTAATGTCCTGATTAAAATAGGCTAAAAACTAATCGAATTTTGTTTGCGTTTCAGGATTATTCGTAATATTTAAAGCCATCTAGAATATAAGCTTGACAACACCCCTAAACATTTAATCAGTGAGCCTGGAGGTTGAATGCTTGAGAATCCAAAAATAAACTGCTTCTTTATCGTGTATTTAGAGTGTTACGAAATTTAGGGAGGGCAAATTAGTGCTTAAGGCCTTCTTAAGTATGCTGTTTCGTGCCTGGCAAGAAATACATTATTTAAGTAATTCTTTGCTCAGCCTAGTTGAACCGACTTATAAACCTATGGATCAATAATCAATGCCTATGAATTTTTAAGAATAATTTATTTTAATGTCTAGTCATTCTACTACTGTTATATAATGAGGCTGATTCTTGGCGAGTAAAATGATTTTATGTCTTTGATAATCATAAGATTGGCACTGGGGAAAATCTACTTTAAAGAAAAATGAAATAAGGTTTAAACAGTAACAGTAAAAGCGTTCTTTAATTACTTACATTGATTGAGGGTCACTTCAGATGGAGGATAACATTAACTTAGTCGAAATACTATTTGTGTTTATAAAATCATTTTTCTTGTTGATTAATAATTTTTCTATTAATTTGGGTTGCCTAGATTTAGAAAAGAACAAAATAATTAAAATATCCATTGCAGTACATAAGTACCACTAGCGTATGCTTGGATGGGAAATTTTTACTTACAATTAATGAGTTTTATCAGGGAAGTCATGCATTGTATTATTGATTTGATAATCAGCAAAGATTACTGAGGCCTCAGCATTACACTCTAACATTTGAAATAAAAATTCGCTTGTCTAAAACAAAGGGTTAAGATTTAGGTCATCCAAGAAATAATAAAATGGAAAATTAATTATAATAAATTTATACTTGATTAATTTTATTACCTTAGAATACTTGATTGTTTCAAAAGTTATAATTTATTATAGCTTTTCTTCTCTGATTCTAATCATTATAGTAGAAGTTAATGTAGATAGCTAGAATATTGTTACTCATTATTATAATAATTTCAGTTTAAGGGCTCCTTAAAATAAATGTTTTCAGTTCCCATACATTTGAATATTTAGTTTGGGGTTGAAAAAGTTTTCAGTATAAATTGACTCTGCCCTATAATCTTATTATAATTTTTCTTTAGATAATAAACCAATGAACCATCAATATTAGTGCTATTTTGGACAAGCCGTTAGTTACAACTCTTCAACCTATCTTCAATCATAAGCCTATCCTAGCTACTATCCTCAGTACCAGACTCATAATAATTTATGGACAAACTAGAACCAGCCTTTCCTTAATCTTGAAAATCAATACTATAATCCTCAGTATTACTAAGCAAATTTATAACAATTTTCAGAAACAAGCTAAAGATTTGATTTAAACTTTGGATTCAAAAACAATTCTCTTGGTACTTGCGATTAATCTCTGGGATAAAGTTAAGAATTTGAAAATTAGATGTCTATGAGTCTATTCAAGGATCAGCAGAAATCCAACACAATTATTACTAAAAAATAGAAGAAAAATCTAAAGAAGAGAAAGAACAAGCCAAATGGATTCAAATTCATTAACTTACAGAGATACTGGAAAAGACTTAGTGAAAACTTTAATCTTACCAACGATTAAATCACCGATTTGCAATTTGAATTCGATAACTATGGTGAATACAAAAAATGGTATAAATAATGGATGGAGAAGATAAATATTTCAGGGGATAATAGTAATTGCCTGGATACGGATTAAACTAAAAAGGTTGACTACTGCATCAAGAACTCTATATTTCCAATTAATATATAATAATAAATCAATGAATATAAACCTGCTGATTAAAATGCAATTTTGTCAAAGCTTGAAGACGATCAATCAAATGAGGAGACTATTTGCACAAATTCAAAATGCAAGAAGATTATTGAACAAATAATGAAGGAAAAGGAGGATTAAAGCCATCAGTTTGATTAAAGATTGAGAATAGTGGAGCAAGAAAGAGATGAGTTTGAGAGAAAAATGCAAGGAATTAGAACAATAAGTTTTGGAAATCTTTGCAGAGACAATCAATGAGAACTAGTCAAGGATCAAAAAGTTTCAGAAAAGTATTTCAAGCGAAGATAAAATGAAATGTTAAAATCAAAATAATAAAAAAGTAACATTTGACGATAAATACCTGCGAGAACATCAGAGCTCAACTAAGAGATCAATATAATAAATAGTCCAGGATATAAAAAATGGAAATAAAAAAAAGTATCAAATGAAATTCTTTGACTGGGGATTGAAGTAGACTATGGGTAATTCAGTTTCTTATTAGGGATCAATTCTAGATAACAAGCTATGGGATCAAGTGATTAATGATGCAAAAAGAGGATTGATTGGAAATTTATTTGATGTAATCGTGGCTGATGCACCTTGGGACAGTACTGCTATCAATCTCAACTATGAAACACTCTCAGACTCTCAATTTATGACTAAGATTCCAATTCATAGATTGCAGTAAAATGGCTATTTATTTTTATGGATTACTAACAAAAAACTAGAGGTAGCTCTACAATACCTGGAGAAGATAGGATATGAAAGAATCGAATTAATTACATGGATTAAGATCAGCAAAGAGAATCTTTTGAGGGACAATATAGGATTCTATCTAAGACATTTTACTGAGTTTTGCATTGTTGCTAGAAAGAAAGGCAAATTTGCTGAATTATCAAAAATAACCAAAACTCATAAGGCCCCAAATATAATAGTGGAAAAGGTAACTGAATCCTCCAGAAAACCAGAGCAGCTTTATCAGATTATTGAGCAATTTTGCCCAAATGGCAAATATTTAGAGATATTTGGAAGAGTGCACAATCAAAGAGAAAAATGGGTAACAATCGGGAATGAGGCCATCACCAGAAAGAAGCCTAAACAAGAAAAAGCAAGACGCAAGCTTCATAAAGCAAACCTTAAAGGCATCAATCCTCAAAAGCTTATTATATTATGACAAATCATATTATATTCAATATTTTAAAAATTAATTTAATTAAGATTCGGCTATTCTTATTCTTATTTGACTTAAGGGGTTTTATGTGTAACAAGAGTCCTCAGCTGTAAGTTAATATAAAAAATTAAATGACTCTTCATCTTTAGGCTATAAGAAACTATGCAAAGAAATTAGTGTTTGCAAAATAGATCAAGCCTAGAAATGTTGGAATATTTAGGTAAAATATGAATATTTTGGTGAATAAATTGATTAATCAAGATTACACATGTTTAATAATAAATATTAAAATAAATATATATTTTTAGGTACTCTACCGCATATTTTTATGCATAAACCTGTTTTGCGGTAGAGTACCTTAATTGTATAATTAAATTTAAATAAAAATAAATAAATATTGCATTACTTTTTCTAAAGAAAGCATAATGCATTTAATTTTAATATTTAATGATTAAATAAAGTAGCTTGTAACTTTATTAAGAATCATAATTTTAATTTTTAACTTTTTGTAAATAATAATTATATATTTTAATAATTTATTATATTTCTCACTTTTATTAAATTCATTCTTTAGAAAAAGTAATGCAATATTTATTTATTTTTATTTAAATTTAATTATATAATTAAGGTACTCTACCGCAAAACAGGTTTATACATAAAAAAATGCGGTAGAGTACCTAAAAATATATATTTATTTTAATATTTATTATTAAACATGTGTAATCTTGATTAATCAATTTATTCACCAAAATATTCATATTTTAGCTAATTAGTTAACTACGCTCTTGCTTCTTAATTTTAATTATCATTGTTAAATTGATAAAGTATAGAAAAATCTTGTTAATATGATTTTATATGATCAAAATAATTTTAAAGACCAAGGAATAACCTGATCTTTGTTTTAAAGACATGCTATGAATTTCAGGAATTCAGGAAATATATTGATGAACTTGGAGGAAGCTAGTTAATTTAATCAATAAAAGCTACGAATAATCTCAACTAAGAATGATTTTAATTATTTTCTTAAACATTCCAACATATTTTATTATATTGATAAATTAAGTTGCATAAATATAGGTAGATTTTAATTTATAATTATATCATTTTAGTTTCACCAGAAAAATCTAGAAAGCTCATCATTCATGAATTTATTGATAAAAGGTCTCTCAATGAATATCCATAAGACTACTGTATTTATAATTGTGAATATTATTAGATTTAGAGTTAAATTCTTCCATCCACCATTTTATCTATTAACAAGCAATTCTTTCCCTCTAGATCTACCATCTAAATGTGGAGGTCTAAGTCCATTTACTGAATATATAATAAATCAAAACTTTCTATAAGTTTGATCTATAAAAATATTCCCAAATTTAAATGAATTTCATTTATTTTGTATTGCATTCCAAAGCTAGCATGCACCATGGTATAATAAAATATCTCAACTCAAATAATGGAGTCAAAACCAGTATCAAACTACAGCATAGTAGATATATGAACATAAGAGTTGTAGTTTGTTTGAAAATCCTCTATTTCAAGTACTCATAGGTAATAAAAGCTGAGATTATGTAGACTGGTATGAATAAGTACTTTCTAGTTTCATGTCTTATTACAAATTTGTAGAATTTTTGGGCATAATGTCTATTATCAGAATCCAAAAATGGGTGTCTGAAAGAGGTATACTAAATGAATAGTGTAAAAATCACTATAACAAATAGCAACCCAAGTTTGTATGAGAAATATTGGCGTAGATTCAAAAACACTCTAGATTTATTAGCAAAGAATTCTTTCACTGAGTAGATTGGAAAGATTATCAATAGCAAAAATAAGTAGCATAGTTAAGCGAAATGCAAGCTAAAAGAATGATGCTCTTAATGACCCAAGACCACAGAACCGTTATTGTATTTTACAAAAGCAATAAATAAAAGGTCTAAAATTACTACCCACCAGTAATGAACTATTAATTTATGTACATTCTTTATGCAATGAATTATGTATTCAAATAAACTAGAAATTTCACTGTTTTAGTGTAAAACAGAAAGTAAGACTAAATAATTGATCCAAATAATACTTGTTTATCTCACTAATAAAGCGAAAAGTCCAATGAAAATATTCATTAAGTTACTTGCCTTTTCATTCATACATATAACTCTGTAGTATAGTATGAGTACTACGGTAAGAGAAAGTGTCTCTGTATAGAATAAGAAATTAAAGGTAAAATTTAAGGGCATAAGTTGTACAATTAATACGTGTAAAATTATTAATTTATCTTCCCCTTATTCGATCTTGTTCCTTTAGGTTTTACTTTAGAGTTAAAATTTGTACTGAAAAATCCAGTATAAAAGCATGAAATTAATTGGCTATAGTACACAGCTATTTAAGTATCTCATGCAATTAATATCTTCAGGATAACTTCCTCTGATATCTTTTGGGCCAATCATTTACAAAACACTCCAATAAATTACTCCAAGGTAGTATAAGCCAGGAGGAGTAGTTATTTTTGGATCCCAATCTATGAAGTTTTTCTAAACTAAGTATTACTCCGTCATTTTTAAGTGAAAATACTCATCAATGAATCGCTCTTTCACTTTCTAATTAAGGTGTGTTTGAATTAAATAACTAATTGTTAGTAGTGATATGAAAACTGTGGGTATCAGTAATGATTTTGTTTTGCTTTATGATGAATCAATTTTTTCCATATTTTAAAGACTTCTTTTAATAAATTTATTTTATAAATTTACTTTAAATTTATGAGTCTAATACTTACTCTGAAAAGATTTAAGAACATTATATGAAATTTTATAAATCAATAAACTTAACTGATTAATTTTTCATAATATTATCTTTATTAAAATGTCAAAACTTAAAAGTTCAACTTCCAAGGACAGTCTCACTCTTGATGAAGACTCTCTTTTAGAAGACGATGATGTAAATGAAGATATTTTTTTAACAGCTTTGAAAGAACAAAAGAACCAAAATAACAGTTTAAATTTCTAGAAACATTCTCTAAAGCAATAATTAGCCCTCCCAGGAAGTTTCATTAATGGTTTATAACCATAGCATCAGCAAATTGAGTATAATTAAATTTCTAAGTCAAAGATGAATAAACATTCAGTTTCACCTTAATAAAAATAAAAAAACACATTGCTAATGATTGGAGATAGAGATAATTCAATCAACATTCAAAATCAAACTGGTCACATTCAATCTAAATAGGTGAACTCAAAGAAAGTTGGATTACAATATGTTAATTAACTCAGCTAGAATAAAAGTTAAAGCATGGCCATAATGAAAAGAAATACTTTATTTGAAGAGAAGAAGAGTATAAATAATGCTCTACATTATTCACTTATAAAAACTATTGTAAAATCTTAAACACAATCCAGTCCAGAAAAATTTCAATCCAATACTACACTTGATAAAATTTTAAGTTAAATATATGTATATTTTTCTTCAACTACACATTAAGAACATACCCTAGCAATATTAGATGAAATGAACACTAAAGTTGAGTCCAAGCTTTTTTCGCATAAATCTTTAAAAACTATAAATTTCACACCCATTAATTGGAGTAGATTTGAAGGGTGTCCGTTGAAACCTGGGATTTAATTTTTCAAAATGTTCTCTCAAGTAAAGTTAGATGCGCTTAAACATCTATAAAGAATAATTATACCAGACACTCTAATAAGCTTTGATCGGTTGACCTGGCTAAAGTATGGTAAGAAATTCTTGACTTTTACATTTGCTTAATTTTTATATTATAGACTTTGCAGAGAAGAAATATAGCGTAAGATCAAATGACTTTATCCTCCCTTTTTATTTAAGGAAAACTAAATTTGGAATAGAGTAATACCATCAATAAGAAATAAAATGGGATGAACCTATGATTATTGAGAAAAGATTTCCTCCGTTTATGAATTAAACCTTAAAGGTAAGATTATTCACACTTTAAATGGTAATATTATATAGTCTGTTATGAATGAAGAGACATTTCAAAATTATTTGCTCAATGGGCTTGATTCAAGCTGTGTGATTTAAAATTATATAAGACCAGCTTTCAAGAATATTACTATAATATATACTTCATTTAATTCATTTTTATTATAAGCCTACATTCTACAGAATAGTTTATAGAAATCAGAATGTCAAGCAATCTAAAAAATTTTATACGCTATATATAATAGTTTAATGCATATATTTATTTTTAAGAAATTTATTATAATCGAAGAGAAAACCAAATTATGGATTTTTACTTTCAACTAAAAAATAGAATGATGAACTTAAAGCTATAAAGAGCCAGATTTAATCAAAAATGCAAAAAACTATCACAAATTTCTCACACAACCATTAATATTATATAAAGATTATTAATTAAAACATAACTTAATATGACTAATATTCCATTAAAAATTTTACAATTAGTTTGACTAGAGCACATTTACATCCAAGAATATTGTAAATATGGATGAGCCTGATTAGTTTGAAGTTTATATGATAAGAAATTTCTAAGTTTTGGAATCAAGGTTAGAAGATATGGCTTAAGAACTAGTGCATTTTTTATTTATTAAATATTAATAATTCTAATTAGAATTAATTACTAAAAATAACTTAACTTGACAGAGTATTTATAAATAAATATAATATAGCACTTCATTAGCGTTGTGTATGGATTTAGAGTGAAACAAATTGTAATAGATTTTATCAAGGATTACAAAGGAGTATACTACTTAACAGATGTTAAGAATTTCACTTTTGATGAATTTGACAAAATTAGATACCTACACTTAAAAAATGAAAACCCTATAATTCGTTAATAAAACAGGATTGAGTTGATGTAAAGAGAAATAATTGCTTATTCAACAAATTAATTAGTAATTTAATATAATAAATAAATTTTATCAAGCATTTATGTAAAGAGCTTGTATGACTTAAAAATGTTAACTCTGCTAGTAAAAGTACAGACCTGCCTACGTTTAAAATACCATAACTACAAAAATGCTCTACAGATTGAATGCCCACCTGACTAAGAGAGGAGTATTTTTGTTGCAGCATCTATCGAAATATTAATTTCATTAAGAGTTTTGCAGGGTTTGTGATTAATGCAATTAATTGGTAATTGCGGAACTTGAGTTAATGGAAGTAGAGAGATTATATGCGATTGCTTAGAATATACCAAGCAAGGAATTTAATAAAATCAAGAAAGACGATGAAAAAAAGTTGTAAGTTAGTTCTCTCACTACTAACCAACTTTCTTTTTTAATATAATTTTACATTTTGAATATTTGGTAACTCACTTAATGGAGATTGATGTTCATGTTTAAAGAAATAAAAGGGGCTTCTTAGGATGCAGTAATGGAACAATGCTAATCTGGCAGTTTGTATCTACATTTGAAAATACTTGACTTCATAACATCCTTTGAGGTCTGTCGACTTAAAGTTTAAAAAAATCCAAGCAACACAAAAGAGGGCTAAATTATTCTATCAAATCAAATGGGAAACAAGGTAATTGATAGATTTTCACCTCATCCTCCTCAGAAGGTTTATAAGTAAACTAATGATGAAAATAAAGATTAATCGAATGGGTAAGGCTACGCTATGCTGTAAAGAAAGCAATCTTTCATCAAGGAATTTAAGTTACCTGGGCTTTAAAGGAAAAATACCCAAAAAGCAGGCTAGAACGATTCAACTAAAGATTAGGAATTAAGCTAATAAGAATAGAGTAATGCCTCAGCTGCAGCAGGATTTCTGAATTAAAAGCTAAATGTCATATACGAAAATGAATACTAAACTTGAATTTCTTTAAAAAGACTATTGCTTCTTTCATCTAATTTCATTATAAGTTTAAAGTTTAGCAAGATCAGGATCCTAGCATTTTAATTAACAAAATAAGAGTTCATTTCTTTTTTACTTTGGACAACAACAAAGATGAATTTTGGAAATTCTTATCAAACACAGAGATAGAGATTAGAATCACAGATGGACCTTACTGGGAAGGTTAGTTGATAGGTACGTGTACTGGCTTCCCTCTACAATACTTTAATTGTTCGTAAGAGATTCAGCTGTAACCATGGCAATATTCATAAATCTAATTTTAAATAATTCTACTCTTTTCTTAGAACATTTTATACATATTTTCTTTTTCAAATTTTAATCACTAAACTTTTTTTAATTTTGAATATTACTTCTTTGGTCCAATAAACAATCTGGATAAGAAAAAGAAAGCTGACATTTTAATTGATGACACATCATCCTAAAATTCTCACTCCTTCAAAACTGACTCCTCAAAGCCCTCTACTAAATATGATAGTATGATTGACTTTACAGTAATTTTAAACTATTTTTACCTATTAAATTAAAGGTTTTTACTAATCAAAATTACTAATAAATTCTGATAAAATGTAAACAAAAACCTGTATTTAAATATACATTTAAACATACATATAATTATGAGTAAGTTTGAAGAAAGATCAGAAAGTGCAAATATCTGAAAATGTAGATTTATATAAAGTAACAGGGGATGTCTTGTTCCCAGAGAACAATTACTTCAGCCCATTGCCTATGCCTAAAGAATGGATTGAGATTGTTTAGATGTTCAACAATCATAGAATGGGTATTGATAATTAAATATAAAAAAATAATAAAAAATATATTGTATTACTTAGATTTTAATCTTATTAATAAGAAACTATACTCAAATGTATTTATCTCAATAAATAATGATTGATTAATTGAATTATTTTTACTCTGATTTAATACTATACAAAACCCATGAATTTCAAAAGTTTTTTATCTATAATTATCTAATTACATTTATGTTAACTTATTAATGACTTTATGTTTAGTATTGGTAGAGGAAGCAACAACCCTGTTGTTAATTATGGAATGAATGGAACTGAGATATTCAGCAGTGCAGATATTTATATATAATTCATGTATAAATATTTAATATTATTTTAAATTAGATAATACTACTCCCAGAAGAGCAGATAGCAGCGATAAAAATTTAACTCTGAAAAATTCCAATTCATAATCCTTGAATAAACTCCGTTCAAACTCAAACAACGACCTCTCAAACATGAAGAAAAAGAACTCTGGAAATTAACAAAATTAACTTGATAATTATCTATTAAATGACAAGGAAAATAATAATGAATTTTAAGTTGAAAAATATGATGGAATTAAAAATACGCCTTTCTCCAAAGATATTGTATCTATATTAATATTATAAAATAAAATCTTTTTACCCTTTAAATCATATTATGATGATGATGAATGAGATAAAATCAAATAAATTTTAACATATCACTGTTTAATACTAAAATCAAACTATCAATCTTAGTCGTGACGTAGACGTATCTGAGTGAGTTGACGTGGCAAATTCCGTGACGTGGCAGTCGTGAAGTAGAAAACTCCGAAAAAACCAATCTCGCTATCACCTAGTCTCCTCCCGAAATCAAGATGTCTGGTTACAACCCGGACAGAGCTTGCAAGATTCAACCAGGAACAGAAGTTGTAGAAAAACGCTTACCGGTCCCACCGCTGCTGGGAAACGTAATCCCTGTCCTTTCGCTGTGGTAGCTTCAGTACCCTAACCCGGTGTGGGAGAAAAATCCTTATCGTTGGCTTCAATGGCTTTCGTCTTCTCACTTTTGAAGGCAGAGCGTACCTTCATCCTGCTCCCTATTACCTAGGAAACTGAACTCAAGTCAGGTAACTCATCTAATGCAGGGAAATCTTAGGATCCAGCTCACTCGAAGAGTGAATGCTGACAGATTGAACCCCGCCGACTGGCCCCTCATGCGTTGCTCCCAGCAACCCCCTACCTGCCCTCGATAGGCCTTAGTTTAGTAGAAAGCTCTATTAGAAAGTCCTAAGTGGTTGGTACCACCTAGCAATTAACTTTCTAATTTAATAATATAAATCATATTATAAATATTAAGAACTGGATAAAATTACTTAATATATTGTTTTTTAAAGATATGAAGCAAAATTTCTCACATAGTTTGAAAATATTTAAAACAGTGCAAGATTAGAATTTACTATCAAAGCGCATGTCATCAATGAACTCAGTAAGCCCCATATTCCAGAAACAAAACAAAAGCAGAAATAATATATCAATGAGTGCAGCTGGTAATGTCGCAAATAATAGTCAAGGGAAATAAAAAGAGATATTTTGCATGTAAGATTTGGATGATAAATCTTCTTAAAATAAATTTACTCTCAATGAATAATTTCTATAATTTATTTGTAAACAACTTCAGTATTATTGAAATTAAATCTATGTAAACATCTTTTTAAATATAACAGTTTATCACTGATGACTAAATTCTACTGTAGCAACTTAAACTAATAGATGCAAAGAATTAAACTTTACGCGAAGTCAACACTCACTATGACCCCAAATATATTTACACTTCCACTTAAGCAGTCAAGAAACTATAGCAAATTAAGAAACAAAAAGAGAAACTTGCTTAACATCTACTAAACTAAATTAAACAAAATTATGATATAAGCCATAAAATATATATTCATATAATAAATAATATGATCCTCTTCATATATTTAAACCAAGAAAACCCAAAGAAAAAGAGGGAAGATGGCTCACAGTAGCAACATAAATTCGGTGGGAAATAAGATAAATATAAATATAAAAACTATCAGATAGAGCACTCAACTATCCTAAATCAGAGGAAATAAGTGGCTTATTAATTAAAAAAGAAGAACTACCAGGCTATCAAGGATATTATTGATTCAAAGAAGTAATCATAAAAATCTATGTATTTTAGTAAATTCCTAAGAATCATTTAATTTCAATTTTAAATTGAGTTTTCAGATTCTTACTTAATTATAGATAACATGTCAATTAATTGAATAGATGTTGCATATAATTCCAGATGACAATTCTTTAATATAATAGCTGCCTCAACACTAAAAACATAAAATTTAAAAATTAGGAAGTGGACATGATTCTGATACACCAAATAATCAATAAAATGGAAGTTAAACTTAATTGATTTATGGAGATCATCTCACTGTATCTAGGAAAAATTCCCTAAAAAATACCCACAAAAGGCCTTCAATTTAAAATTATTATATTTAAACTATTAAATTTTGATTTATATATTTATTAAATGATAATGACAAAAGTGTCCACTGATAAATTGGAGGTGTATAATCCATTGTATGCTTCTTAAAAATCTAGTGGTCAAGACTAAAACGGAAAAGGTGAAAATATGCTTTAAAGGTCTACTTCTATAGTCAAAATTAAAAATAGCAATGTTATCTAAAGTAGTACCAAGAATACTATTGTGTAGTTTAATATGGTTTTTAATATTTATAATAATTGGAAAATATTAGTTTAAATGGGGGTATAATTAATATTAGTGCATATTTATTTATATTAACAATAATATATTCCAGATTGTATCCTAAACATACAAAGAATTTGAAAAAAGAAATAAAGATTTGACAAACATAGATATATTATCACCCATTTCAAAGAAAAGTAAACCACCTTCTCCTATTAATGGTGTTATTTGAATAATTGACTTAATAATTATGAATTTTATACCTTATGTATTATATAATGTTAGAAAAAGTAGTGAAAGTTTCGATAGAGGGCTGAGGAGCTCATCTGAAAAACCCCTTGTTTTCAAGCCTATAAAAACGCAATATATAATAACATTTTAATTATTATATTCAAAATTATATCAAGACCGAGGACGCCCCTAAGAACAGAAAAGAATCCAGTGACTTCAATAAAACTATGCAACCTTTCGAAGATAAATTAAAGAATTTCAAAATTTAAGAGTTAGATGAATCAGTGGATTTTAGTTCACTTAATAGCAACTCATAATTACAAAAAACTAAAATAACACTAAACAAAGGCAACTTAAATGGTGGGTCTAACTCAGAAGTGAAAAAGAAATAACAATATGCCCTGAAACCTCCAATTATAAAAAATTCTAATAATTAAGGGGGAAATATTAATAGAAATGAGAGAATTCAATCTGCTATGGTTAGTACTAAAAGCCAATCGAGATTTGGGAAATAAACTGAAATTCATTCAAAAAATAATCTTTTATATACATGGTTAGAATCTTTTCATTCTCAATTCCTAAATAAAATTATATTTGAATAAGTAGAAATTACTTAAAATTCATGGAAATAGCTTCTTGCGAACTACCTTTTACAATACTTTATCAAAATTTTCAAAGATAAGCCCTAAAAAGTCTTCACAAGCTAGCAATAAATTTATTTTTTATATTTTACTCTACAATTCTACACTTTATGCAAATTTCTTGCCTTGGATAGATAAACCCATATCAGGTGAAACTCACTCACAAAGCGTGTTATAAATCAGTAAAACAATCACAAACAATAATTTGAATACTATTAATAAAATACATTAAAATAGGTAAAAATGAGAAAGTTTAATACACATTGAAGTTCTATTCATTTTTAACTGTAAGTAAATAGATATTTTGTAATTTAAATTTAATTTGAAGTTTTTAAAATAAAATACGAACATGAGTATTATTTAATTAAACACACTTATTTTTTAAATGAGCATATAAATTCTCTGCTTGTAATTCAAATGCTATCTTTACGATAATTACAAGAACTCTGTAATTTTTTATAAATTACAAATAGCAACTGCCTCTCTTTAGCATCTCCACCAATCATGACAATTCCTTAGGTCTTTCAGTCATCAACTTATCTCACTAGTACATCATAAATGAAAGTTGGTTCAGATAAATGGAATATGACCCATACCAACGACTGTATTGACAAAGCTGTAATGCTAGTCTAATCAACTGCTTCATAGATGTGAGTACTTGGTCTGTGTGAGCAATTGCAATTCATCCAAGAGTGCTGAATTACTATTAGTATTGACAAAGTAGAGGCCGGATTGTGCATTAGTTTGCCCATATGAATAATTTATGCTGCGAGGAGAATTGGTTTTATAATAACTGAAGATTTACAATCAAGTTTTTTATCTGCATTCGCCATAACACCATAAACTTGGAGGCACAAGTGTTGAGATTCAGCTCTTTTGCTATTCACACCATCTAAAATTTTGGTTCCATAGGCGTGAGCGTATTGAATTTGGAAAGTGTCATGCATAATATGATTAACTTATGTGCCTACCATTTCTATCTTAGCAGATAACCTATTTGTGTTTATTGATAAAACTTGAGGCTTGTTTTTAAGATCCTACAACCTCTCTTGGTGACATCAAAGATTGGAAATTATTTGTTCAGGTAAGTGCCTATTTCATTCATTCGAATGCTTTCGATAACATATTTATTTTATTAATAATTAATTTTATTGATGATTAAGATAATAGTAAATAGAAAATATCAATTTATTTACAGTTAAAAATGAATAGAACTTCAATGTGTATTAAACTTTCTCATTTTTACCTATTTTAATGTATTTTATTAATATTTCATAAGAAATTGGCAGATTTAACTAGAGTGATTCACTTCATCAAAATTAATTAACTAATCAAGATTTTGATCATTAAGATAATGAAATTTAAATTATTATTATAAATTTACTCATTTATGTTAATAAATTACACTAATTAGTAATTAATTAAGTTAATATATTTTAATTAAAAAGATAATGTGGGATATAACACTGTTGATGTGTAAGTATAATAAGACCCATATAACATACCACTTTCTCAATATTAGATACATCAAGGTATAAGCAATGATGGGCACAAAATCTAATCTAAGAAACGAAGAAGATAAAAAAGATAAAAAGAATTCAAAGAGAAATATGGTGGTATTTTATAAGGGGACCTCAGGAAGGATATTAAACTTCTCACAAGAAGTTATTTATTTAAATTAAGTTAAAATCCATTATTAATAAATTAATTTAGTGGATATATTATGTTTATAAAGCTAACAGAAAATAAACAAAGATTTGGGAGGTTCATTGAAGAGAACAACTATACATTAGGAATAATTAATTAGAGTTTATGGTATTGAGGGAGAGAAACAATTAGTGCAGAACGCAACGCCAAAGAATTTATAATACTTGTAGAGAAGGAATTCTTACAATTACTGAGATTAATTTGAGATTATAATTTGTTAAGTTTAATAATTTTTTGATTGATTAATATTTATTTCTTATTTAAATCAATCAATCAATACATTTTAAATTAATTTTAATCTTAATCATAGATTAGCATAATTTATGGCAAATTAGTAGTTTTTTATTTTTTAAAAAAAATGTTCTAACAAAATACAATAACAAGATTTTAATTTGCGTTACATAAAGTTTATTGCGGGATTAATGTTTAAATGAAAATAATTAAATTTTTAAAATATATATAATAATGCATAGTTAATTATAAAAATAAATATTATTTCTTAGATTTTATTTAATAAGATTAATTCTCAGCGAAGATATTTTAAATTTCTCCAAAAATAGAGAAATTAAAAATTTATGAAGTAATTTTTGAAAATTAAAAATTAATAAAATACAGTTATATTTTTCTAATAAATTAGGAAAACTCTTATAAATATCTTTTTGCAGAATTTACAATTGTTTGGAAGAATTATATTTTATTGATTTATGTTTTTACAAGGTTTGATTCTATTTCTAGACTTTTGGAAATATAAATATAAAATTTATATTATATACAAATTAATAAGTTCGGGAATTATATTATTAAAAAACTGCCATTTATTATTATTATTAATTAAATAGTGACTTCTGTATTGATCAAAATATAGAGCAAGTGCATGAGCATGTAGCTGTATTATTACTATTATAGTACTTTTTGTAACTCTCTATAACTACAACATCACAGAGGCTATTACCCTCTACTTCATCCTTAAAATGTACATTTTTCTTAAGATTGCCATGAGCATCTAATTGCTACTATACTATTATTATAGAATGTAAAATATTGGCACAATGAATTGATAATTATTGGAAGTTATAAATTAGAAACACTTGTTCAGCAATACAATTTTTTGCTTAATGGCATCTTTAGTTTTGCGTTCAGAACCCCCTCGTTGCATTCTTTTATTTTTATTTGGTGGAAGCAGTGCGCTATTAGGAGCCTGTGAAGAAGATAGATCATCGGCCATCATTAGCTGGGCAGCTGTTCGCTTACTTGTTTAGATGTTTGTTACTTATCGGTTTAGAAAAGTATTTACACTTCTCCCTCTAATTGAATGCATATTTATTGGGGATTTCTAAGAATCATCTACATTTACTCAATAAATAAATTAAAGAGATAAAAAAGAAGAGTTTTTAATAAAATTCAAGAAAGTTAAAATAAAAACTTAAAAATTTATAATATTGAAATATATTAGGGGTTTTAAAATTATGAGCGGTAGATTTGCGTTTAGATTATGATGGTGGACTTTTAGGATTAATCATATCTTTGGAGCTATTCAAAGAATGAGTAGCATGACTATTTTATTGAGGATCATTTCTAAACTTCGTATAATTCATAATGTTCAGATTATTGGTATTTTGCTATTAACTAGGGGAATTATGTATCATCATTTTTGACTTTGGTGTTGTACCTTGAACCTATATGTCCATCATATCGTTTTTGAATTTTTTCGAAGGAAGATTCAGTTTGTTGCCACCTGTGTTTAATATTTCGTGGCCTCGATCTTCCTAAGTATTGTATATTGAATCTTATTATTATGGAGAGCCTGTAGGCATTTATTTTGAACCTGGATGATAAACAAAATAAAATTCTATCCCCATGTAATTGAAGCTGCTTAATAAATCAATATTATATCATTTTTATTAGATGAATCTTTGATTTTTTGGCATTGTATCCTCCTCCCTGTCCTTAAGCAGGCACTATATCATTATCTGTTGTAAAATCTTAATGATGATGAACAGCTTTCATAAATGGCTTATTATTCATAGTAACCATAACTGAACCTCGCTTAAATTAATTTGAATCTCTAATTTTAACACTTTATAAGTTATTACTGTTTTGGTTTGCATTCGCATTATCAAAGGATATAAATGAGTGATCTGGTGTCACTCGAAACCCCCTAAATCCCTTAATGAGGTTTATAAGTGCTTTGACTTGTAGGGTATAGTTTGGGTATTATTGAGTTAGTAGAGAAATTAGGCCAATTTGCAAATTGAGAAATAGAATTAGCGAAATTTAGGGTGTATCTATAATGAGAAATATTTAGATTTATTGATTAAGCTAAGGTATGGTTCGAGTATTAATATAGACTAAGTCAAACCAGCGTTGATTTATGCAGCTATAGCAAACCTCTTACAGAGTGCCTCAACTGTTTGGTATCACTGTCTGCTAGCTGTTTAGAATTATAGTTCTGGTACTTGAAAGCATCCAGCAAGAAAAAAAAGTTCTCACAGCACCATATTGACTACTTCTGCGACTTGAAGATTTTAAAGTATTGGCACACTTTCCAATCGACTAGTGAGCTGTGATGTTTCATCGCAAATTTCCTGACATGCGTATCTCTCATTAAACTATAGCAAAAATTTATAGAAGAAATGGTATTACTTTCAAGACTGACAACAGAGTGAAGAGAGTGATTGATTTTACAGTGCCATTTTATAGTAATAATTTAAACAATATATATGATTAAATGCAGAGAGCTATTGATAATAACATCAAGTTCATACATGCAGATGAAGCTGTATTCACTTTAAACACCTTTATTAATGTGTCTTGGTACTAGAAATATGATAATATAGAAGTGTATGACTAAAAAGTAAAGGTAGTCACCTATGCAATTTTAGCTGATATCAGTGAAGATTCAGGCTTTGAGAGTTATGTTATTCACCCTCGCTCTATTAAGCTAGAGTAGTTTATAGAGTTCTTGCATTAGCTGAGAAAGAAATACAATAATCAAGAGATTATCTTGTTTATTGATAACTTATCAGTTCATATGATAAAGAGTCAAAGAAAGCTTATGAAGAGTTAAACATAACTCCTGTATGCAACGTTCCTTATAGTCCATAATTTAATGGAATCGAATTCTATTGGAGATAAATCAAGACTCCCTACAAGAAGATGCTATTGTATAATCTAATGCATGATTTACCAATCGATACAGTAGACTAAATACAAAGCAGCTGTTAGAGAGTGAGCGTAGATAAGAAAACAAATTGTGCGAGAGAGCGAAGAATGAAAGTTTATAAATAAGTTTTAGATTTAAACGAATGAATATATTAACATATTAAATTGGCCCATAAAAGGGTTTTGCTTCTCTTATTTTTCTTCCTCTTATGGCTTACTCGAGCCCATATTTCTTCTCTATGTGCCAGCTCCTGCATCTATGTTCATTTCATCTGGCTTTTAAACATATTTATAAATTCTCTTGCTCATTTCATGATTAGTGAATGACTTTCTATCTCTGTGAACCTTTGCATGTTCTTTCATTAGGAATATACAAGTTCCAGGTTTCACTACAAAGTTATGAATAAATGCTTACTAGAGAGGTAAGAATGATTCTTAAGCTCCGCGAGCCAGGTCTCGCTTATTAGTATGCCATATTTCTTTAAATCATCAGGAGAAATAGAATAGCGTTTCTTATGAGCTTCTTCAATGATCTCTCTGAGATAATTCTCTCTTAAAGTGCCAATAACACCAAAGAAGAAGCTCCTTTCTAGAAGCTTGTTAGAGAGTTGTCTCTCTTGGTAGGAATATAAACTACCAACTCTTCATCTTTCATCGCATCGTAGAGATTAGTGACTGAAATCTCTGGGAAGTTTGGTATTTTTATCAAATTAATTTCTTTGTTTTTGAAGCCTTTCTTCTCATCACACAGTATAGCTTTTAAGAAAGAATTTTTGGTACCTTCCATCGTTGGAAGGAAAAATCCCACTATAGTATATAATTAAGTATATGTTACTTGCTTACCACGTTGAGTGATGTATCGATAAAGATCTTCCTTGCTTCTAAATCTTGAGATCATTTCTTAAGCTTCAACCCTCTTCATTGCAGTAAATCTTAGTAATAAATATAGGCATCTTAAAGGAGGTCAACCTGGTAAAGATACGAGGAGAAAGCTGGCAGAAACTATAACAAACTTCAGAGATGGAGCTCCATTTTTATCAATTTAGTTCCATAAATTAGTACTAAAATAGTTTAAATTTAATTAGTTCTGGTACTAAATCCGTTTAAGTTTAATTGGTACCAATTTAATTGTGCCAAAACTTAATTAGCACCTAGTTTTAAACTAAAGAGGATTTAATGGAAAAGTTCCAAAATGGTTTAAAACCTAATTGGTACCAGTACCAATCTGAATTTTTTCAAAGTTGGTACAAAAATAAAAAATATTAACCATGAAATTAGAAAAGTTCTATCTACAAAATAAGTATAAATATGAACTTTATCACCTCTAAATCAACCATTAGTCCTGCAGTGCTAACTCCTATACATAGTTGCTTTAACTTGAGAGGTTATTAGAGCTTTTAAATAGAAATTTAAATTTGAATGAAAACATGGCAGCTAACTTAAATCGTAAAACAATCTCTCTTGGCAATAGTTAATCATAGCTAATCTTTTGACCACTAAAAAGAGAAAAGTTGTTTATGTTGAGATGGAGGTAGAGTTAAGATTTCTTGAGTTTGAAGCAGAGGTCTTCAAAATTGAAGTCTAAAATAAGAAGAGCGAGATAGGATTTTAAATATATATTGAATATGTTGAGGAGGTAAAATAACTGCAACAAATTGAAAAGATAAAAACATATTAATGTGAAGACTGCTAGAATCTTTTCTCAACCGAACAAAGCTTGAAGAGGCACATCAAAGAGATGCACTCTTGTAGAGCTAAGATCTACATTAAGTATGAAAAGGTAGATGGTAGGTATTAGTGCACGACATGCATGAAATCTTAAACAAATTCTGCAAAGGTAAAGTAGCATATGCAGAATCATAATTTGAGTGAATTTTTAATGCAGGATGAAGAAACTTAAAAATAGTTCCAGCAAAAAGAAAATCTAATACTCTTAAGTCATAAAGAGAGCAGCAAAAAAGACTCAAGAGACAGAAGCGATATGAATCGATAAACCAACCAGCAGGTAATACAATTTTAGCCTGCTTCCAAGCAAAAGCTATGAGCATTCCTGCATTGAATGCAATTAATCTAAGTAGTTGTATTGAGAATTACTTGCATATAAGTGTTCCTAACAAAATCAAAGCTCATAGTAGTTGATGAGTATGCATACAAGGTGTATCCTTTCAGTTATCTTCTTAAGTACCAACAGTATTAGAACGAGTTTGCTTATGAATACATTATTCTTAAAGAGGCCTAATGAAAACATTGCAAGAATTTGCTTAAGTTAGATGGTGTCATATTAAGCTATGGTTTCATCTCATTAAAACTAAAGAAATAAGAAATGACTTTGAGAGACTATCTATATCAAAACTGATATCCGGATGACTTGAATGATATACTTTTAAATATAATTAAGGCCGTCTAGGAGTTGCATTAAATTTGATATGTTCATAGAGATTTGAAGCCTGAAAATGTGATGCTAAACCTCTGTCATTTAGAAGTTGTAGTTATCGATTTCAATAGAGCCTTAAGATAAGAGATTGTAACATTAGCAAAGGTTCTTGGGACACCAGGCTACTTCCCAATCAGAGAGAAGTGGACGAATAGTTCAGTTTAGTGAGATTTATGGGCAGTAACTGCAATAATATTAGAAAGTGATATAGAAAGTATATCTTGCTTTGGGACTAAACATGAAAAACAATCAATTAGCTTAGCTTAGAAGCATATAAAGTAAGAAGATGTCTGCGAAGAAATAAAAAGTATAGTAGAGATGATAATCGTGAGAGCTCCTTCCTATCCTAGATAATCCTTAGATGACATACTTGAGCCACTAGAGAGAGAGCAAGATTCAAGAGATACAACAAAAACAAGCAGATTAAATTTGTATGAATTAAGAGCACTAATACTCATTAAATATTCATTATATTCACATAAAACCTGTGTTTTCTCTACTAACCCCAATAATACCCCAACTATACCCGTAAAATCAAAGCACTTATAAACCTCATTAAGGGCATTTGGATTTTGACTGTAGACAATTATTCTCGGTTACTTTTTTAGTTTATTTTTAATAATGAGCCATTTGGAGAAGGGTCTATTTTTGTGTTACTCGCTATTGTAGTATTTGGAATTTTGTGTTAGATATTTGCTTCTTCAAATATAAATCATACTACCAAGTGGTATTTTTTATCATTAATTCATATTTTAAAAATAATATTGCTCTAGGAGAAGTGTTCGCGGAAACGGCATGTTGTTTAACTCTATAAGTCCACGGTGTTTCGTCATCTACGTAGTTATTATTGCCAGATACTCCTTATTTATTGGTTGCTGTAGACATGTCAATGTTAAACTTTTTGGCATTTAGTATTTTATTAACTTAGCGTATTCATGATGTTTAAAATTAATAATTAGATCTCTTTATAAATTAAATATAATTTTTACTATATAATTTGCCGTTTTTTGTGGTTGAGTTTACTTAATAAATATATTTAGTTAATTATATTTTTAATTTTGGTAATTTTAAGTGCTTGTGGTATTGTCCATTTAGGATTTGGGGAGATGATGTTAATTAATTTTATTACTTTTATTACTAATATCGAATTTGCTCAACTACGGAAGATTTGATTATTCATTTTGAACTCTAAACCTTTTTCATATAAATTTTAAAATATCTTGATTTGGACACTTATTTTGTTTATGCAATAATACTGAGATTTATTTTTAATGAAAATTTAAACAAACAATGAATTTTTAAATATAAAAATAATTAAACCGAGTTTGAAATAATGGTTTTGTAAATGATTATATTAAAATCTAGCCAATTTATAATAAATGTAATATGATTCACTATTTAAAATATGAAAATATGATGAAAATTTAATTATTCTTCTAAGATATTTTATAATTAAATCTTAGGTTTAAATTCTAGTATTGAGCAACACTGCTTGCTATTTAATTAGCTTGAAACATCCCCTTGGAGCTTCTCCTGCTTTCCTGTCTTCTCAGCTTCGCCATTTCAATCAACTGATGTATTCCATCATCAAATGATTCTTTCAGCTATTAATTAGTGTATTTTACTATATATAGATTATAAAATACTAAATAAATAAAATTATTAGTGCCGGAAGGTTTAGATTTCGAGATAGTCCCCGCTCCGTTGTCTAAAAGATAGTCATTTATACTGCTTCGAGGGTTTTAGTTCTATTATTATTGTAATTATTGCATGTTAGTTTTATATTTATTTTAATTAGTGTTATTCTAGTTGGAAACTGATTGTAAAATAATAGTTTAATAATTAATGAAAGAACTACAATTATTAATTCTATGAAAAATAAGATATAGCAAATTTAATTCGATTTGTAGAAGCAATAGTATTTTTTTAAGTTTATTAACTATAGGAGAAAAGTCTCTAGCATTTTATCTTATTCTTTTATACAAATAACATAAATTATGCTGATTGCTATTTGCTGCCTATCTTTGGAGATCCTTTGCCATGTCTTCTATTCAAAGCCTCATCTATAATTTAATCAAAATCTCCATCGTTATTATTATTATTTTTATTTCCTCTGGATTGGCTGTTTGCTGGCCCTCCCCCATTTACACTATTATTATCTTCAAATCTTGCAGTATTACTTCTAATTGTTCGTTTTTTAGTCACCCGTAGACCCCCTTCAACAGGTGATTAGTTCAAGGATCTTGGGGGTACCACAGCTCCTGTTTATTTATTAACATTTATAATTTGCAGTGATTGTGGTGTCTATTCATTTATATCCAGTGATTGTCCATGGTTTCATATATCTATCTATGTTTATAAAATAAATGAGATGGTTGTAGGCCTTCCTAGTGTTTTTCCTAACCATGCTTGTTGATTAACTTTAAGAGTTGTTATTACTCAAGTTCATCTGCTGGGTCTCAATTGCAATCATCAAGTCAACATCATTTGAAGGATAGCGAGTGCGCACCTCCTTCGAATTCTTTCTAATTTTACTGCTGTTTTAATGTTTTTCTGTTTGTGGTTAGATTGCTGCACCAACTAATTAGCCATTCTATAATTTGATAATACTATTTCAATAAAATAATGCTAAAAATGTAGGTACGCCTTAGTGATGATTTAATTTTTTATATTCAAATTAACTTTAAATGTTTGAAATTTCCTTTAAAAGTATGAAAATATCAATAAATCATGTTAAATGAAATAAATAACTATTGCCAGAGTTATTGATTTGTTAGAATTGATTGTCTGCAGTCATACTATCTTGCAAAAATTAATGATAAACAAAAAAGGGAATATTACTAATGGTGTTTAGAGGCTGCCATCAAATTGTCGATATCAGGTGAGTTTTCTCTATTTAATAAATTTTCAAAATCTTAATCTAGCGATTGCAAATTTTAGGGGGGGGGGTATTTTACTAGATCATTATTTTTAATATGTTATATAACTAACACTTTATATTTCTTATAAAAATGGTTAATCTTATTTTATTATTTTTATTCACAATGAAATTTTTGGCATAAAAATCAGCAATAATTAATAATAAAATTGTGCCTTAATTTGATTAGTTGTCGGCATTTATATTCATATGTTAATTTATTTCTTCTTTTTCTCTTTAATTAGGATGCATAAGTTTCTGCATTATAAATTAATTATTTGGGTCCTTCCTCCTTATTTACTAGTATAATTTGAAAATTTTGAATTTTTTTTACACTTTTTAAAATCCACTTTTAAATAAAAGTATGTTGAAATTTGGAAGAAAGCAAAATAAATTAAAATGCAAGGATATTAGAAACAAAAACATTATTAAATTACTCATCTGTGTATTTCGAAACAATAGCACTCACTCTTATGAGATTTAGGTCTTCAAAGTGATTAGTAAGTCATTATCAATTGCAAGCTTAAGCCGTGAATGTAGTTAGTGGTAAATGCAGCATAATCACAAGTAATACTGTTTGTAATATTAATATTCCCTCTGCTCGTTCATTCATGTGATGTCTGAAGTGCACGTTGTTTACCTCTTGAATAGTAGGTGCTTTATGGGTTGTAAACATTCTGCTTGTGAGTTCGATGACAAGGGTTTCTATCAGTGTCGTATTTAGCGCTGGCTGGGAAGAGTGATCTGTACCATGTCTTGCACTAGGCATTCTCCTTGCTCTGTTCATCCCTGCGTCTCTTGCAGTATAGCTTAAAGTACCATTCTGTCGTTGTCATCGAGAGCTTCTTAAGGAACCATCGCTGGGAGTGGCTTGAAGCCTAGTCTTGAGTACACTCATCACATTGCTTAGTCAGGTCGCCTGGTCTTGACATTATCTTTTTTGAATTCAAGAATATCAGTATTGCTAACGGAGTAAGGGGCGGAAGCTCGACTGGGGGGGCGGCCAGGGGCACCACGCGATTCGTCGTCTTCTGGAGCACGGGGGGTAAATGTCCGACCAAGACATCTACTCTAGGGGCCGAGATATCTAAGCATCTTTATTTTCTGGACCACCCTATGGCATTGAGCGAGCGCTTTGGGGCACACTCCTTGGTAATGGTAACGATGATGCTGATCAAATTAATCTTAAACCTGCGAATCTCCCAAGCCTACTAGCCTTTTCCTCTCTGCCCAGAGCCTTTTCCTCTATCTTGCTGTGCTGGACGCTAATGCGGATTCCTCAACTATGCCAAAGATTTCATTTAAGATGGAGTGCTCTTACTAATAGGGGAGAAGAGGAATCTTGATGTAGTGTACACTGCGCGCTGCGCTCGTTGGCGTCTCAACCAATGGGGTTCCCACCCACTCTGGCACTTCGGAGCACTTGTACGACTCCTTCGCACCAATGGGAGCAGGCTCAGATGCCAAGAGAGTAGAAGTTGATCTATGTTTAGGAAGCAGTGAATATAAGACTTTCTATCACTATTACTCTTTCAGTCCTTGCGTTTATACAAACAGTATCAGTTCAAATGAAGTTGCTACTTCATGCTCTTCAAATTCACAATGCACAAAAGACTACTTGAAATACGCCAACACTAACCTTCCAACTGCCCAAAGAGTCACTAGTATTGCCGGTATTGCAAGAGACGGTCACAAGATTGTTGGATCATACTAAGCCACTGGGGTTTTATGGCAGCCATGTGATGTTGATGGTTGTAATGGTGTTACAGTAAATGGCAAATACGTCTATGTCTCCAATCTTCTCATCCCCTTCTTCCAAGCCCGGAGGGCTCCCCGCTGGTTTTTTTGGCTCATTGTTCTCATTATTGGAAGCCATTAGTAGTAGTCATGTAGTTCTAATCATCCTAAATCAGATCACTGTCTAAGGGAGGTCACCATCTAGAGCTGTGAGGCTTAATGCTCTGATTCACTATTGTTCATTGACATAGCAGGGTTGATTAGTTTCGGTTGGATTGAGAGTGTCTATTTTCATTATTAATTGTTAGAGTTTAATTGTGAACTTACTATAATTATAGTAAACATCTATCATCAATTGTGCTAATTATTGATTATTAAAGATTCAATGTTACCTTTTGTCACCTTTTTGTCACCTTTTTCAATTCACTTAATGGGGTTTTATATATTTTTTTTTCCAACATTATTTTTAAGTTTTATTAAACGTATGCCACACAGATACTTTACAAAATAGATCTCAAATTAATATTTTTATTTAATTTTATATTTTCCTTATAAAAATGAGTGTAGTTCGTAAAACCCCATGGTTCTTTTAAGAATTAAGATAGGGTGGTATTTCTAATTAATCAAAATTTTAATTATTATTGGCCAGAATCAATTAAAATTAGCGTGAAAACAAATATACACAACCTGATTGGTTTAATTTATAAGGAAAATTATTCGAGCCAATAGTTTTAATAATTTGGCTAATCATTAAAATATTACGCCAATAATAATTAAATTTTTGATTAATTAGAAATACCACCCTATCTTAATTCTTAAAAGAACCATGGGGTTTTAACTTCGAACCCATTATTTTAATTGATATTATCTGAGTATAATAGTCACTTTAATAACACAGTATGAGCACATTTTTATAAGGGACTAGTTATTTCCTATAAATCTTTTTATTTTTTCTCAGACTAATTTAATTTATTCCTCTAATTTTTATAAACATTAATTATTATCTGATTAAATTTAACATATAATATTCTTAAACTGTTGTTATCTAATTAACATAAATATTATATATATTTTATCTTCATTTTCAAACGATTTGGCAGTAAAATTTCTCTTAAATTAAGTATTTTTTAGTGAGCACAATTAACCTTATTTTCAATGCTTGTACTGGTTTTTCTGTGATTCTTGAGTTACTTGTCTACTTGATTTATCATAGTTATTGTTATTTCTACTTGCAGATTAACCATTGTTACTTGCCACATTGGTAGCACCAGCAACACTTTGATCATCAAATGTGTTTATTAATAGTAATCCTTAACTCTTTACTTAATTAATTATAGATATCGATTTATATATTCAATCTTTGTTTATATATGATCTGCCTAATCGCTTTTCTACTGCTTTCCATTCTTCCACATGCCCTCGTATCTCCTGCCATCTGGCCAGGTGAATATGCCATAGCCATGCTTCTTATCATTTTCATATTCCCCTTCATAACGCCTTCCATCTGTCCAAGTGAACACTCCTCTTCCATGCATTTTATTTAATTGCCAGTCGCCTTCGTAGCAAGCACCATCTGCCCAAATGAACTTCCCAAAGCCGTGTTTTTATTTAATCAGTATCACATAATTATAATAATTCCATGAATTCTGAGATTAATATATAATAATTAATTTATTAATAAATGTGTTTCTTGCCATCTCTGTACATTCCTTAGAAACTAGATTAATCAGGCCATTCTTCTCTTCCTGGTCCTTCTTACTTGTCATCTCTCCACTCTCCCTCATATTTAGCCCCATCAGCATAATATTCTTTTACTAATTTACCTTGAATTAAAACAAGAAACATTTTAAATATATATATATATATATACTATATTATGCATAGTGATAGATGCCATAGCCATGAGCCTTATCATCTTTCCACTCTCCTTCATACACATCTCCATCTGCCAAAATAAATCTTCCATAGGCATTTGCTTTACTTCTAAGCCACTATCCTACGTATTTTGAACCATCTGGCCATATTTAAATACCAAAACCTTCTTTTTGCTGAGTTTTTATGTCTAATTAACCCGAATACACAGTATTGTTTACTAAGCGTAGATTTATCTTAAAGTCATAAAAATCAGGGTGGTTTGTAATTGCATTTATTAAAATTTTTTATGAATCCAAAAGATTCTATTACTTTGCTTGGATTGGATAATATCAGTCATATATTATTAATACAAGAACATTAATTAATTGCATTTGCAGCTCTATTAGTCTTTAAATTTTACATGGAAGATGAATTGCTGAGTGCCCCTCCCGTTCCATTTTTCTTAACATTCTGGAGAGATCTCTATGATGAATTCTTAGTGAGTGATAATTCATTGACATGATTTTGAGTGAAGTAGTGTACTGGTCCCATACTTCTTTCTATCAATCGCACATTTTAATTTGTTGAGTCTAGTATTTTCCTTATTTAACTTATTTCCACTCTTTTAGAACCCTGGCTTCTAAATAGCCTCAATAGTCTATAATTTATTCTAAAACTTAAAGAATAAGCTAAATTTGTTCTTTTATTTGAGATTTCTATCTATATAATTATAAGTTACTTCCTGGAATTATGACCTCTGAACAAACATTAAATCTTAACTGCAGACTGCTACTTAAGTAAGTATTTGCTGGAACTATTACTGCTCAACGATTAACCCGTTCCATATCCTCTAAATTGCCTCTAATCTGGAACTCTCGCATTCCTATTCGTTTTTCCTTAAAAAAATCAATATATTAAATAACATTTCCAACTATGCTGTTGCTTAAGCCAATTTCAAATTGTCCATTAAGAGAGTTCTATTAATTATTGTGCTCGTATTAATTCACATGATTTTGATAATTTTACTGCTCACTCGTGGTTCCCCCACTGCAGCAATACCCGTAATAATTTAATGACTGACATTAATTTCCCATTTCCTACTTGTTTATTCTATTTATTGAGGTTTATTTTTAATTTAGTATGATTTTGAATGTTTTGATTGTTTGATTGTTCGTTAAATGTTTGTGAAAATTGCTTATTTTGTAAGTTTGGTGTTGTTGAAGCTTATTTTTGGAGATATGCTGTTTAAGGTTTAAGCCCTGTTTTTTTAAGTATTAAAATTAAAACTACGCAAAATAAAGTTTAATTTAAAGAATAAAAAATATTAATTCTTGAGTTATTGATGAGGAGAACATTAATATCTTATTTGACCACAGAAATCGTCGGATAAATAGCATATGAAAAATAATAATTATCTCTTAAAAAACTAAAAATACTAATGATTCTAATAATTGTTATATAATATATGGCTCATCTTATATCCTCAATTAAACTTTTAAGGCAATTCTATCATTGATTTCGTTATAAATTAGCTTAAATTTTTAGTGTTATCCGATATGTTGATATTGTTATTTTATATAGATTCGATTTATCACTAGGCTTTCAACTCAAAAGTATTCAAAAAATACTACAGTTGCAAGTCTTTTGGTCAGCAACTAGAGCATCATTTTTGGCAATTGATGCTTTAGCTCCTTTTGACCTTTTAACTTGAGAAGGTCTGCCCTCAGTATTTAAAATTGAATTTTGTTCATAACCGGCACTTTCATCCTATTTTTACTTTTAAGTCTCCTCAGTCTTAGATTATTGGGGTTCTTGTTTTTGAGGAACTGCTTAAACTTAAGTCAGAGGTTTGAAATGCAGAGAGGGGGCTTGAATTAATCTTGCTTATGTGGTAAAATATAACACAAAATATTACAGTATTGTAGAGATTGTATATAAAATTAATATATTTGTGGTAAATTGATTGGGTTAGGGCATTTATTACTAAGGTTGGAATTACATACCAGGCACTTATTGAGTAGGTTGCATATTTGGATCGAAGATATCGTACTAAATCCCACCTGAGATATTTGGTACTCCCTGAACTTTCATTGCATTATTAAAGTTATATTGTTAATCTTAAACTTGAAGTTCCTCTGGTGGTACATAGAGTGAGTATCTGATTTATCTCTCTGTCATATTAGGTGGAACTTGCTGTAGATTATTGGCATTATTTTGAAGCATCTGGTTTGGCATTGGTTGTTCAACTCCATAATTGAAATTCTCTCTGTTCTCAAACTAGAACTCGTTTTGAGGCTGAAATTCCATTTACATGTGGTCAGATGGAGGCTGCTGGTAGTATACTGGTGGTTAATTGCCAGCATTATTTTGAAAATTATAAGCCATTTTTAAAGTCCAAATTTTTCTTTAACAATTTAATTATAAATCTTCTATCACACAAAGTTATAGATAATTTGATCAATCTTTGTATTATATAATAAGTCTATTCGGTTTGAACCTACTGAACACTTATGGATCTATAAAAAAGTAAAGTATTATGCTAGAAACAATCCCACCATTTTTAAGGTATAAAAACAAGATAGAAACAGCATTGAGTGTCATATTCTTATCTCTGTTTATGCTAATTATAGAGACTAAACAAGCAAGAAAGGAGTCTATAATATGCGGTAGGCAGTTGTCTGGTAGTTATTGCCTCTTCTCAGCTATTTTAAAGAACATTTTCTATGCAAAATTGGTAAACACTCAATTAAAATATTTTTTTTAATATTTTCATGATAGTGGAAGTGGCATATTGAGAGAAACAATACAAAAATAGCTTACCTAAAGTTCAGGGGATAGAGTGTCAGCTTCAAGATTTCTAGAGAAAGCAGCTATGGTTTTAATAAAGTCTTAGTCTAACTATTGTTTAATCAAAGGATCTTATGCAAATTCTTTCTAGCTATTATTACCGTTATTATTATTATTTGGTATATTGAGAAGTAAAAAAAATAAATAACTACTTTAAATGAATACATCAAGTAATAGATTATAATATTTAAAAAATCACTTAAATATGCACTTAAAATAATTATACCCTTAATTATTTAAATTAAGAGCATTTTTAGCTTATCCATTTTTAAGTTTTGGGGAGCTCATGTTTTTCTGCATTTTAATTATAAGATTTTAATTTCATTTATTCTTATATTCCTACAATTTGTAATATAATTTCAAATATTGCTAAAATACATAAGATTAGGAAATTTGAGAAATACAAATACATTATATTAATACAAGTAATTATAACTGGCACTAATTAGATCAGCTATAATTGTAATTTGATTTAGTGCACTTTTAATTTTAAATATATTTATTAATAATTATGACCAAATTGTACATTATACATTGTACAGTTTCATAGTATTTTCTTTTTTAAAATTAAGGCGTACTTTCAGAATTGTACAATGTACATTGTACTGTTTCATAGTATTATCTTTTTTTTAAATATTAAAATTGTACAAATCTGTGCATTGAGATGAATTAGAGTTAGAATTATAAATATTAAAAATGAAAATTATGATTAGTCAAATGAGAGAAATCAGGAACTATATATTGGAGGCTTCGTTCCGAAAGAACATACATACATAATTAGAATGGCGAAGCAACTAAATTAGAGGTCAGACTCTTCAAAAAATGAGCGGCACATTTTTGTTTTTGCCATCAAGACCGAGGAATATAGATAAATGCACACCCAAATCGAAGAAGAATTGTCGCATAAATCGAAGAGGTTCAGCCACGCACTCACTGACAGCAGAGTTCTTAGAGACCATGATTAGAGAAGATGAGAAGTTCCACTTTAATTTGGTGTTGCTCGCTATGTACTTTCAGTAAAGATTGGCTTCAGATGGGGACGCAGAGTTGATACAGGACAAGGAGACGGTGATTGAAAACACATAGGTGGAGACAAATGACAGCAAACCAGAAGTCAAAAAGTGATCAATACAGTGAAGAGACTAGGGAGACTACACTTTTCATTATACATTCGCATAATTAATTTATAATTCTAACTCTAATTCATCTCAATGCACAGATTTGTACAATTTTAATATTTAAAAAAAAGATAATACTATGAAACAGTACAATGTACATTGTACAATACTGAAAGTACGCCTTAATTTTTAAAAAGATAATACTATGAAACTGTACAATGTATAATGTACAATTTGGTCATAATTATTAAAGATATTTAAAATTAAAAGCGAACTAAATCAAATAACAATTAATAGCTGATCTAATTAGTGCCAGTTATAATTACTTGTATTAATATAATGTATTTGTATTTCTCAAATTTCCTAATCTTATGTATTTTAGCAATAATAAACTTCTAAGGATTTAGTATTGAGCAAAATGTTTCTTAAATTATCAAGATTTTCTCTGATCAAAACTAATTTCTAAGTTTAACCTGGTTGTACATATTATATTTGTTGCTTTATCTTTAATAAAAAATCATTATTATGATAATAAATATATAAATAAAAATATCTCCCTTTCTTGATTTTATAAGAGCTAATCTTTTTCTAGTGTTATTTCTTATTACGATATGATCTCAGAAGTTTAAATTTATAGTTCATTTTCTTAGGATTGATTTTGAAGTTCTATGACTACAAAATACTTATCATCTAATGGGTATATTACTGAATTTATCTAATATAAACTCATAATAAGGTAATAATATAAAATTTTATGTATAATTTGATCAATAATTCTCTGTTTGCGGTTTTAGGAAGAATATCAAGGAGACATTTATGATTCTAGTCACTTTGAATATCTACAGATTTTAATTTCCAGGCTCGAAGTGGTTTCACTTTGTAGATCACTTCACTTATCAATACTGTAGTATCATACTTATCAAAATTTAAATTATTTTAACAATGTAAATCATACTATCTGACTAATCTTAAAATTATATCGTAATAATAAAGTGTTCTTATCTATAGAGTATTTCAATCTGAAGACGTAATATCTGGGGTAGTAGTATTTCCCAGAATCACAAATAAGTTCATATTTTTGATGATTTAATTGCATATCGAAGTTACTCGGAGAAAAAGAAGTCAGTATTTCAGAGCGAATTAATTTCAAATCTTAGTCTTTATTTGGCTTATCTGTACTATTGTAGGAGTACATTTTATTTGGAAAATAAAATAAAATAAGTATATAATTAATTAAATATATAAATAAATATTGACAGTAAACTTTCTCGAAACCTAGAAAATATGGTACTTGTTCGATAAATAACTTAAAATCAGCTGGACTTTATTATTAGAAATACCCTTCTATTTCATCCCTTCAGCGAGATAAATCAATTGTAATTTTTGAAACAAAATAAACTAAACTAATAACCTAAAATTAAAGTCGATTTATCTCCATCTCGGGATGAGATAGAGGGGTATCTCCAATAATAAAGTCAGCTCATTTCATATTATCTATCGAAAAAGTACTATATTGTCTATTGAGAAAGTTAGCTAAGAGCAGACATATTTCCTCCATACATTAAATATAATGCTTAATTTAATACTTATTTTATTTAATTTTCAAATTTCAAATGTATTCCTACAATAGCGAATATCTAAAATAAATATATTTTTTCGTTCAAATATACTATAAGATTATATTTACCAATTTTTAAATGCTTGAAATATCTCTAATACTCTATATCTAAAATTAGCTACTTCAATGTCTTTATTTTAACTTTAAATTGAGAACTAGACATTGAAAATCTCCCCTTATGCAAGACTGAGCTCTCTGAATCCAGTTGAATTTGTGAAAGATTATTTATCCTCATTTTTAGAGTTCACAAGTAGATTTAATTTATCTGATGGCGCTTACACTCTGATATTTAGAATAATATTTTCTATAGTATTATTATGCTTTTAAATTTTTTTATATTAAGTTAATTTAAATTATTAAATATAAAATAATTATAATTTGATTAATTTTCAAAAACTATAATAAAATTAATTTAAAATTTATAGAATTGTCTAAGTCTATAGTGAATTATTTGGCATTAGGTGGGTCAATCTTATTAACCTAATAGTCGGGTTTGTTTATATAATAGGAATTTCAATATAAATATATATAAGCTGAAATATAATCTATCATTTTAATTAATATAGTAAAAATTTATAATCATCTTAAAATATTATTATATATTTTTAAATAGAGGAATTGCCTCTTCTATCTAGATAATGATCACAGAAGGTGTTAGGAGCAAGCCACAGCCTTAAACCTTTTAAAGCACAAGTAAAATCTTGTAGTTTAGTACAATATGCCTTTAAAAAGATTATTTTTAAATACAATTTAATTTGAAATAAAAAACTAAATAGTTTAAAAAATAATTTATTAGATTGTCTAGATTTCATTTGGCTTGAGAGTAAATTGTTCATCCTAGGCCTTTATATAGTTATCTGGAAGCGAAACTAGCAGTTCTATGTTTTAAATTACTAAATTTACTGCAAGCGGGTTATTTAAAGTAACTTTCATAATTATAATTGAGTCTGATTCATAGTTTAGGTATCTCATTAATCTTATATTCAATTATCATTTGTTAAAATATGCATAAAATATAATAATTAAGTATCTATTTTGGTTGTCAATGTTATCACTATCGCTATTCTTATTTTACCATGGTGCGTATACAAACACACTTTGAGATTGCTGTAAATTTGGCTACTAACTTTGAGAGAATATTTAATTATTATTGTCTCCCTGGCTATTAATGCTATTAATCGAATCTTCTCTAATGACCACTCTCTTCCTGGTCTATTTAGCTTTATTAGGAATAAGTTCAATTTTCAATACACTTGGCAAGTTCAAGACGTTTAATTAATTATTTTATTGCAGCAATTCCTCTGACTAAATTTGTTTTAAATTTTGAGAGATTTCAGCGATTTACTTTAAAAGCTACTTTTATCTTACTTTAGTGAGCTATTCATGATGTAAGCTTAGCATTAAAGCTATAGCAGTTAGTAGAGATTATTGGTCATTATTCTTTTCAGAAAAAAGCTTTACATCTTCCAAAAGTAGAAGTTGCATATTCTCCCATTTAGGATTAAGATAATAGGGTAAATTTCTTAGGTAATCTTAAGTTTGAGCTCTAAATAAGTTGTTATAATGTAAAAAGTCTCTTGAAGTGTCATTACGTGACTTATTTTGAGATCTATCTACATCTGAGTTATTGAAATATTTATGGTTTGTTTAATGAATTGGCAGTTTAGCTGAATTAAAGTTTCTTAGTTTTCTGAAGATTTAAAAGTCACTAATTTCAAGCTTAGATCTTAATAGTTCAAAATTTAATTTGAAATACTTTTAAGAGGTATTCTTCACCAATTGCAAAGAATTGTTGAAGTTTTTTAAATGTTCGCCCTCTAATTATCCGGCCATAACTCTATAGAATCCAGCTTTTCTATAGAGCTATGAATATTCACAGATCTAAGCTATTCTAATCAATAACTCAACCTATTTCTAAAGTTCAACTTTAGGAGCTTAATAATCTTCATATATACTTCTGAGGAAGTCAATCAATGGTAGTATTTAATAAGTTTCAGCCAGAAATATCGAATATGTGAAATTGACTTCAATTTCATGATGAACTTTACATTTTGAGCGCTTGATATATTTTAGGGATCCCTTCAAAAGTTCATTTATTTAATTATGAATCAGTATTATTTACTGAGAGTTTTGTGAAGACGATTGAGTGAATTCAGTTAGATTTGCGCTGTTGTGAGCTTAGGGTGGGTCTTTATATTATAAGAAAAATTTGATAAAATATTTAAACTTAACATGTCTCGTTCATGGTTACTGTTATTTCCGGTACTAGAGTTATTTAAATTTGCAGGATACTTTGATTAATAGAAAAGTATAGCGGCTTTTACTATAAGCGATTAAGCATACCAAAAATAGTCAGATTAATTCTTAGTTTCCAATATTGCCATATCAATACTTTGCAATCACAGCATTTTTAAACTAAAGCATATATAGTATTAATGTTAAACAATTATTAAATGCCTCCTTAATACGTCCTTACTGAAGATATAATTCTGAGAATATCATTGCTTATCTTCCTGGTCTTCTCTTTTTAATTTTTGCTATATTTGTTTATTTATTGTCTGGAGTGGTAGTTGCTTCATCTGGGTCTATAAACATATCAAAACTTGACTAGTCATTCATACTATAAACAATTGAAATTTATTCATAAATTACTTTAAGAGCATTTCTTGGTAATTGGACAAATAACTCACAACTTTTGCAATGAATTTAAACATCATAGGTTCTAATTAGTTTCTAAAATTTGTCACTTAATTCTCGTAACTTTTTCTATCATTATTATGATTATTGCTTAAAATTAATTATTAAAAAAATAAATAGATGTTACTTTATAAATATCTCAGAAATTTTAGAATGTTTCACAAAGTATCATTGTCATTTTAGAGATAATGAAATTATATTAAAATAAGATATTTTAATGTTAAAACTAATTAACGTAAAACGATTAGAATTAATTTCTAATATATAATAAAGTAATTTTTAATTGAATATAATTTGCTGAAAATTATTTAAATCACTTTAGATCATCAATATTTGAATCTAAAAGAAGATAGTAGAGATTTTCGTCTTTAATCAAATTGAAATTTTCATCCGCTTCATCTTATAGAATAATCATCATTATCGGCAACTAGGCTTAACTTTCTTGTTTGAGCTAATAAAAATGGTAATTATTGAGTGGAATTATGTATTTTATAAGCTTTGTATCGAGAACGAAATATTTAATGAAACAAGTCACAATATCTTACTTTTTGGTAAGTTTAATAAGCTTTTTTCATTTTAAAAGCTTATTATATAGAATTATCACTTGATTCTTGTTTATTTAATGCTATATTTTCAACTCGAAATATAACAATTATTCCTTAGATTTTAGAATTCAATTAATCTTTAATTTGTGTTGCTTCTTTATATATTCCCAGAATACATTTAAACTATTACTTATTTAACATATTCAAAGAAATAAAACCAAATCAATACAAATCGAGTATAAAGATATTCACTATTTCCAACAGACCCATTTCCATTACTTATTAACTAACTCTTAATCTCTCCATAATCTTCATTAAGAATTTACTGATAATTAAAAGTATTATTATTAAAAGATGATTGTGATGGAATTTCTTTTTTATCATATGATAGATCTATGATTCCTATTTTTATATAAACATAGTTGGAAAGAGAGCCTTCGAGATTATTCATTTCTGTAATTTATAATTAAATTTAATAATTTGTAATTTAAAAATTATAATTATTGATATAACACACTAAGAGTTGACTAGATAAATTCTTAATTTTTGTGCAAAATTTGACTTTTAATAGCTGTGTATATTCCAATTAAAGATGATGCAGTTGATAGAAAGTTGGCTGAATTCATTAACAACTATCCAGAGAGATCAAAGCTCAAAATCATGTTTATGAGAGAAAGTGAAGGTGTCTATCAATTTGGGTCAAAGAGAGTCTTCGTCAGAGTAGACAAAGATAAGATTAACAGTAAGTTTTGCTTTTCATATATAAATTTATCAGGAATTATTATCTTAAACATATAAACTTATTTCTTGTTTTAGTTCGTGTCGGTGGAGGATATTTGTCGATTGATGAGTTCTTAGATTAATACACACCCTAGGAACTTGAGAAAATGGAGAGAAAGGATCCACTTAAGAAATTCAGTGAGAAAGTAGCTGTTCAAAAAACTATACTTGGCAAGGATGTCAGAGAGGGATCTCCAGTTAGATCACCAGAGAGAAACAGTTCACCCACTAGAGGTAGTCAGATTAAATAGTGATAATATAAGCATGCTTAATCAGATATGCAAATGCAATTACATTTTTAATCAGATTTATTATTTAATTACAAAATTAGAGTACATAGTCTATATAAAATAGCTATTCGAAAGAAAAATCCTTAAGTTTATCTTAATGTTTCATTTTCATTTCTATAATCTTACTCTCTTCAACATATTTATATCCGATTGAGTTCCTAAATTGTATAAATTAAGAATATCTGATTACTTTGATAGATTTATGTGAGTAACGCTGTTGTTATGTCTTAAGAACTGTGACAAAATAAACAAGTCCTCGCTGTATAGGTTCTGATCTCTCAAATTTAATTCAATTAGTAAGTGATTTTTCAAAGGCATTAAAGGCATGGCACCACCATTATTGTAGGAATACATTTGATTTGGAAAATAAATTATAATTAATAATAAAATAAATTATGTCTTATATATTATGTGCTGACAAAACCATGGAACAGCAACCAGTGCAGTGACAGACAAAGTAGAGAGTGCAAGGGACATGGCCCCCAGGAAGAGAGCCTCCCTACTCGCACACGCAAACAAAGGGTGGTGCGAAGAGCCAATTACTACTACTTCAGGTGTTGGAACTAGTGTTGACACCAGAGATCTCAGAAGACTCAGAAATCAATGCGAAAAGACAAAGAGAATTCTCTCAAAAAACATTTGCTCAGGATGAACTTTTCAACAACTACTACTCCATTGTGGATGACAAAGATCTATTCGCAATTTCTAATTGTACTTAATCTGTGAGCTATAACAACACCGATTCACTAATAGCGTGGGTAAAAATTATCAGTGAGCCCGGTAATTCTGTAGACATACCTAAAGGAAATTCAAACTAACTAATACATGTTTTTTTCCTTATTAAATATGCACATAATATAAAAGACTGATTAATATATAGCAGAGATCTGTATTAAATTTGCATCTCTATTTTATTAATTCCCGCCTTTTAGCATTTTACTACTACTACTAAAATAAATTATAATTCTTGGCAGTTTACTTTCTGGAAACCTGGACAATATGGTACTTGTTCGAAAGGGAATTAAAAATTAGCTGGACTCTACTATTGGCGGTACCCCTCTATCGCATCGTAGAAGCGAGATAAATCAACTTTAATTATGACATTAAAATTAAATAAACAAATCACCCATAATTAAAGTTGATTTATCTCGCTTCTACGATGCAATAGAGGGGTACAGCCAATAGTAGAGTCCAGCTAATTTTTAATACCCTATCGAACAAGTACCATATTGTCCAGGTTTCCAGAAAGTAAACTGCCAAGAATTATAATTTATTATATTATTAATTATTATTTATTTTCCAAATCAAATGTATTCCTAAAATAATGCTGATCTGTTCTACATTTTACTCATAGATAAATTTCGCCAAATATTTCAGAGAAAATTCATTCATTTTAGAATTCTTGAATTCTATAATTTTAGGAAGAGCTTGTTGTTAATAAGATTCATTGGGCAATATAGGATGACCCAAAATCTTTCTTAGCATTGGTGGAGTGGAATAAATATTCTCTCTAAGTTTAAGCAGCTCTTCTTTAACTTATTCTAAGTCACTGAATCTATATTTGGGATTCTGATGCAATAACCTAATTAATAGATAGCACATATCATTTGACAAAATGTAGTCTTTGAAGAAATAAGGAACCTCATAAACATTTGAATCTGGACTTTTTTCGTTCAATCTTTTCTTAGCTATATATTCAGATATAGAGAGGTTTGGAGGGTTAGACATTAGAAGTCTATATAATATCGCTCCAACTGCATAAATGTCACATTGCTTATTAATTTTAGCTTTATTTGCCAAATGATATTCAATTACTTCAGGGTTAGTTTCATCAAGCTTGCCGTTATGACCACTTAATATCATATCAAGCTCTAACCCCAATTTTATTTGTTCAGGAGCGATATAATTCTTGTTTCTAACTCTTGCATCAAATATACTTAAATTATCACCGTCTTCGGGGAGCATCAAGCCTATAGTATTAAAAGTATCCCAACTGCAGTAGTATAAATTCATAAAGAATATCTTATCAAGGGATTTATCTTTCAAGAATATCTCTGATGGATTGAAGTTCGTATGTATGATATTCTAGGAGTGAAGTATTTGAATCAAGTCTATAACTTTGAGTATAATATTTATGGCTTCAACTTCTGATAAGTAGGTTTACTTTGAAATATACTGATCATCGTCAAAAAGAATTTGATTTTTTCTCTCTCCGCTATTTTAATTTCTTTCACTTCTCAATCTATTAGGAGATGATTCATTGTCATTTTCTTTGATAGATGCAAAATTATCTTTTTGTTTAAGAAATTCCTCGAGAGATATGCATGAAATTTCTTCAATTTCTCTGAATATAATCTTACTAGGCAATATTCCAAAATTATGCACAGAATTTATTTTATTTGAGAATCCTTTCTTAGTCAAACTATTAAGCAATAGAGTTTCCCTCCAAATATTCTTAAACAAGTAAAATTCATCAAATTTAGAGTCGTCAAGTATGAAAAAGTCAAAAATATAGTCTCTCTTTTCTGGTTCAAATATAGCTTCTGTTTTGATCCTGAAACAATACCACAGATTGAATAGTGTCTGATATCTTGATTGTGCAAATGCGTTGCTCTTAGACATCTCCAGCTTATTATCATCAATGTTTCTGGGGTTCGATAAACTCATTAGTTAAGAAATTGCATCGTTTATTCTTCCAGTTTAGTTTAAGGCATCTTAGTCATTAACTCCATCCCTTCTCATTGAATTATTGGCATTTGATTATCTGTGGCTAGTGTCTATAATCTTTAAATTGCTCTGCCTTCTTGTTACAAGAAGTGAGTTGCTTAAACTATTTCTCTTTGTATCAATTTAATTAATTGGCTTAACAAAGACTGACTCATACTAGAGTAAATTCTTCTCAATAATTTGGTTGTAGGCCATGATGTCTTTTATCATATACTTTCCTAAGAATAAATTATCCTGCTCTAGATAGCTGGGAAGCCTGTGTTTTTTTATTTATTTTGCAAATGAATCAAATTTAGTGCCTATTTCGTCGATAGTTGATGCTAGCTCTTTACTCAATATAGTCGTGATTTTCATAAACTCATTCTTGCTGAATTATTCTTTACCCTATTAGAAAATCTTTTGCTCGATAGCTTTATAAATATCAAAGAGATACTAGCGTTTCAATGAGAGAGTAGTCGAAATAATTGTTATGGATTTCTCTATGAAAAATCTAAATTCCTCTATTTTCATAAAAATTTCTTCTGTGTAGCAATATAAATCAAACAAACCTAAAATATGGAAATGATTTATTGATAATGTTTAAACAAGCAATCTTACTCTAGAATTTGTCTTCTTAGTCACATCTTGAGTATAAAATGATATCAGTAAGAATTTCAAACATGTCTATTTCTAATCCTTGAGTAAGCCATTTCTAAAAATGATTTTGTTTAGTATTTTTAAAATTTGAAACTTACCAGATAATTAAACTTGATTTCTTGGTCCATACTTTACAATATTTTTTCTTTGAAATCCTTCGGTACCATAAATAATGGTTTTCCTAGGTCAGTCCATCTCCTCATTATCTCATCAATCATCGCAATTGTAATGTAGCTTTATTCTAAAGACTAATAAAAATAATTTAGGTAAAATTTGCATTCGTCAACCAAATAATTATAGAATTACATACTTAGAGAAAAAGATAGGAGTTAGATTTCTTGTCGCTTTCATTTAAGTTTCCCATTTTACAAATTTAAATTAATAATTTCAAATAAAATTTAAATTTAATTGATGCTTGATTTGTTGAATGATATAATAATCTCTGGAATAAATTAAATAAAACAATTAGATCTCATGAATCTTAATTGTTAATAAATTCTTCTGCTAGCTTCGCAAACTTCCCTTAATAACCAATCAAGCTAACTTCCTGCATATTCCCTTTCTCCATACAATTTTTCTTAATTTATTCCAAGTCATAGAAAGGAATACGTTTATCTAGATATTGCTTCTTTAGATACAGGCATGATACTTTAGACCCTGGAGAAACTACAATATCGCCATAGTAATTTAAAGTTTTTATTCTGAAAAAGTCGCTTAATCCAAAATAATCACCTTTTCTTAGGATTTTTGAGTCTTATTTATTATTCATGGCACAGCAATTTCTCTAATGTAATTACCCATCTTCAATTTTTACTTTATTTGGAAAAACCTATTCATCAAGATTATTTGGTTTTACATGTTTTCTATAATGCTAGCACATGCATTTTGCCTTTTAAAGCTAATCTTTATCATGATTTTTATCGTAATTTGATTTGACAAAACATTGTCCTTCATCAATTATATATAATCCATCAAGAGAATCGTCTCTTGTTGTATTAACATTAAAAGTTTGACAATATTCTTACAAAATGTCTAAATTTTTCTTAAAGACATTGTCAAGTAAATATTCTAGCTTTTATTTTTCGGTTTTACTTTGTAACTTCTCATTATATACTTCATTATTTGTATCAAGTTAAAGTTTAGTGTTCTAACCTTAATTTCTTAAGGTTTCTTTATTAGGATCATTTTGCTGCAAAAGCTCTTTTTCAATAGGATTTTAATTTTGTATCAAATCAATTAAATGGTCTGTCTTTTTTAAAGCGTTAAGTTTAATTCTTGATTCTTAATTAACTTAGGTAATTGGATACTAATTTATGTCTTTAACACTGTATTTTTGTGTGAGAATAGAGCTATGGGATTATGTGTTAAATAATCCCTTTGAAATTTATTAGGAATCCTATTGCTTATGCTATATTGGACTTAATCGTGATTAATTTATCTTCAATTGTTTTTATTCTTGCTATTATTTGTTTATAGACAAGGACGATAGTCTGTTGCCATAGAAATACTAATGAAAGTTCTTTAACTTTGATTTAAGGGCTTGCTTTAAGATTAGTTAATTTTCATCATATTCTCTTATCTAGATCAGTTCAAAAGCCAATAAATAAAGTGTTTACAGAGTCACTCCTTATAGAATGGGATGATTTTTCATAGTTTAAAATATCATCATGTTATTATTTGTGTTTTGTTATTCCCAAATAAAATTAAAGAATTCTTAAGAACATACAATTGAACTTGAGGTTTCATAATTTTCGCTACTAACAATCCAATTTTAAAAATACTAAGACTACCCATTATCTATCTTTGAATAATTGATAATATCGCCAGGATGTAAATAAGATATGACTTCAGGATCACATACATTTTTCTAATGAGATAACATTTTTAATTACCCATCTAACACTATTCTCACAAAATTATCCTCTATAAAAACGACTTAGTCTTTGGAATAAATTTCAACTTGAAAGTATTTTAAGAAATGTTACAGCTGCTCAGCATTAAATCTGCAGAAAAAGCTTAGTTTCTAGAGTTATTAGGCTATGAATTTAAATTGGTCAATCATCCAACCATCATTTGGTGAGTAATATTTTACAATTTATTAGCCAGAAGAGATTGTATTCTTTGAAGGAATCTTTACATTTTAGAGAAAGTCTAAACATTTTTTGTTCAAAATATTGTAAAGATCTTTTTCATTTTCGGTATTCTAAGCATTTTCAAGTTATTAAGGTGCTTCTTAGATTTTCAAAATTCTTTTGTACTCTATCTCAGACTCTTCATACTTCATTCATAAAATATTATAAGAAAAGTTAACTAACAGAGCTTTCTATGCAGTACAGCTTTGATAAAAACGTACTGAGGTTTGTTGCTATTCAAATAATTTTAATCTTGGAACTTATCATTCGCTGATATCAATATTTCTAACTGTGCATAGGCTTATTCATAATCTTTTATTTATATAAAGCATAGAATAAGTCCATACAGTGCACTTTCATAACTTTCACTATCGTTCAAGACTTCATGCTGATTTATGATATTTTTATAAGCCTAGATACTTTCGGAATACTGCTCCTTTTTATATAGCATACTAGCTAGATTTAAATGAGCTTGTAGGTTTGTAAAATCTAGAGCGATCGCTTTTCTTAATGAATCGATACACGCATTAATCTTCTTATCTTTTTAGTAATAAAAAGCTTTATGAAGCCAGAAATTTGAGTCTCTGAACACAGAATGAAGTTATTCTTAAGCTGGAGGAAGAGATTTTTAACTTCTATTCATCTGTGCACTATTTTGATTGATTAACTGTCTAATTGACATAGATGAATCTCTCTTAACAAGATTTGACAATTTATTTGAAGATTCTCTTGTAAGCTTTCTCTAGGGTGTCTGATAAGGAGATTAATCAACTTTCAGTTCACTATTGTTTAATAATTGTTTTTTTAGTTGTAGTGCCTTCTCTGGAGATTAAGCAATTATATTTATAGCTTAATTTATTCTTGGCAATTCTTTTTAACTTTTAGTGCTGTACTGATTTTGAGTATTATTTTCTTTCGTCTAGCTCTTATTAAGCTAGTCTTACCGTGAGTTTATAAAGCTTTAATAACTAAACATTTCTTTCATCCCTATTATTTTTTAAGCTGCTGTTTACTATTACATTTGAACTATTTTGTCTAATTAAATAGCGTATTAGTTAGGCTTATTAGAGTAATATTTTAACATAAGCGATTTCTTTACATTTTCATTATTACCTTGAATAGTGGAAGTTGACATAAAACTATTTTTGTCAACTATTATGTTTGACTTCTCCACTCTTTAAGAGCCATATGGAACTTTATAATAATCATACTTGAGCTTTTCTAAGAATCTTTCGTTTCTCTATGAGCAATCTAAATTGCTCACATTTCCTTGAGATCCATTTAATTAAGCAGCATATTAAACTTTATGTTCAAATGCTTTCAATTTCCTGAAACTCAGCTCATTTTAATCATATGTATAGGAATTTCCCATTAAATTGTTTCTGCCTAATTTACTCAGGTTTAACTGACTTATTTTAAGAGTCTGCCTTTCACGATTTATAGGTAATAATGGTGACATATTGTTACTTTTCAAAGCACTCTATGGCAATGGAGATTACTGATCTTAATAGTTGGATTTAGATCTAATTAGCAAATTCTCTGTGTTCACTTTTCTCTGAAAAGTCTAAGTCTATTTTTTATTTAATTTGTATTGGCTTTATTTTAGTTCCTCAATCTTATCAACTACTGACTTTACTTCAAACTATTAGAGATATTAAGGGGAGAAGAGATTGTCCCTAGGAGTTATTGCACTTGGGTTTGTCCATCTAGCTGATAATTAAGATGATTAAACATTTTTAGGAGCCTAAATTTTCAAAGATAAAAATTATATTTTCTTTGGATAAACTTTTTAAAAATTTAAATTTCTAATAATTTTTAGGGAAACCTTTTATATATTTATTTAGAATTATAAATAATAATCCCAATATTTTCATAAATAGCTGCAGTTGATGCTTAAGTGCGATTACTAGACAAACCCTGATATTAATAATTTTATGCTTGTTTCGCAGAACCAAACATGTTAACTTTATAATTATTTACACTTTGCATTCCACTACTCACTCCAGATGGAGTATTAATCATAATCTGATATTTTTCCAAGTTTTTATGTGATGTTTAATTTTCTTATATATGATAAAATTTTACTCAATTCTAATAAATATAAATTTATTGTTTAATTGCTTGTATTTCTATCTCTCTAGCTTATTAAATTATTATTGTCATTTTAATTTGATAATTCACTATTTAGATACATTTTATTGTCAATATAATTCTTAACTGCGCTGGGTATCTACGAATACTAAGTCTTCTTTTTGGGTTCATATTTTTGTAGGATGTCTTTAGTTTGCTGAGGGATGTTTAATTTCCTGAGAGAAGGCATGTTCTTAAGATCTAGGTTTATTGATTAAGCCAACCAGTCGTCTAGAGATTCTTCTGTTATAACCAACAGTTATTGCTCAATTAATCAATATATTTTTGGAAATTTTTATGCCAGTTATATAGAGGCATAATTTGTTCGATAGATTGGAAATACATTTAGAATCAAAGTATTATAAATGAATAAGGCTAGGATGGATTTTGAGATATAACTTTTTAACTGTGTTAATTTTACTAAGCCCCCATAGAAGGACTATAAGGCAAAGCCATTTCTTAAATTTAATCATTAAGAAATTTAACATCCTCCATTTAAATTAACTGTTCTGACTTGATTGGCAACAGCCTTTTCCTTCTCTAAATATTCTTAATTTATTCTTCTTGAGTTGTATATGTGTATGATTTCCCACTTGTGAATGACTCGTCGTTTTAGTTTTTCTATTCTTAATATTTATTCCCATTCTATTATTTACTATCTGATGTATGGATGTTAGGGGACTTTTATTCATTAAAGAGAGACTTGAGAGTAGTCTTGGATCTGCCTTGATTTTTAATGGTTATTTCAGTCATATTTTATTTATTTAATGCTATTTTTTTACTTTTAGGAAATATTATATTTTTCCTTATCTTTATCACAATGACCTTTATCTTGTATTTATGACATAGCAAAATAAACCTCTTTTAAGGAAATAAAGTGATTTTAATATCTTATCATTAATTTCAATGATCACTACTTCTATTAACTTCCAAAATCGATCTTGCCGTCTCCACTGCTGTATTCGTACTTCTAGGGCACCCCTTTCAAGTCCATTTGCATCTTAGAATCGAACATTACCTCTGCAATTTTCTCATCTAACTCATCCAGAGGACACTGGAGTCTCTCTTGCAATTTAGCAGCTACGAAGTTTGACTGAGAAGCCCATCTCTTCAAGGACTCTGCTATTAAATTATGTGCGAATCCTTCAAATTTAATAACTATTAAAATTATGTATGTAAATTTCTTGTTGGATTGCTTCATTTAATTGTATTGAGTGTTAAATATCACTGATTACTGGATTTACTCCACATCTCTTTTGTTTAAGATGTTCTCTCCAATGCTTAGTTTCTCAATGCAGAAGTTACAGTAAAATATCTATTTGATTTTTTAAATATAAAAACTCAATAACACACTAAGTATAAAAATTTAGTTAGTCTTGAGTGCGTCACCGATAGAATGACCACCTTTCTCTGTAATCCCACAATTAAATACCTCTAGCTCAATTAATGTAATTAAATTACGAATTACTTTAAATGTATAATAAAATATAATTTAATGTCTTGTGGTCTTTAATGAGCTCACTCACAGCTTCAGCTCCTTAATCACCAATATTTGAATTTCTGAAGTATAAATATTTCAAGCTAGAATTGGTCTACTGCAATATTTTACATAAATTCTAAGAGCAATTACCATCCAACTATACAAAACATTAAACAACTGAAATTCAAGCTTATCAAATCAAATACTTTTTTATTTGAGATTGGAATATTATATTATTAAACATAATAAACTATTTAATCATAATTAAAATAACTTACCTTGCAATCAGCTATATTAAGCAATTCGATTTCATTGTTTTTGTTGAAAATCTTAAGTAAAATCTTGAAATTTTGGCTTCCCAAATCATTTTCAGATAAATCCAGTGTTTTCAGGCGAGATGTATTTTCCAAAGCAATCGAGAAATGCTCTATACCCAGTGAGTCATAAAATAGCTATACACACAAGATTTGATTATATTAATTTAAAATTTTAAGAATAAGCAAATTAAAGTATTCAAGAAACATAAATATATTTAATAGGAACTGGAAAATAGAAGGACTAATTTTATTACATATGATATCTTAGAGAATTTAGAATAGAAGTAATGTTAAGTTAAAAAAGAAAATATCATTTAATCTAAAGTGTCAATTTAATCATTCCACAGTTAGAAATCTCTTCCCACTTGATTAAAATATTCATTTTTACAAACAAAATATATAAATTATTGTCAATATATAATTATGGATCAGGCTGATTTGACTGCATCTTCAACATCAATCCACTTGAGTTGCACAGCTTTGTACTGTCTCTGTACTTGATGCTCGTTGTACTTGTTAGAATCCTTGTATCTCTCTTCCTAATAATTTATGTAGTATTTTTGTCCATGAAATTGTACTTTATAATCTACAAAATAAGTACATAAATTCTTCTGTTTTTTCGAGACTAAAATCTATCTTAGCGAGTTCACTCATCTTATCAGGCTTCTCAGCTGGTGCTGGATCATCAGATTAGTTAATCTGGTCTTCGTCATCATCTTACTTCTTGCCAGATAATTGTGATAGTAAGTTATCAACATTTTGCTGTACTCTCTGATAGTCTTTCTGTGATTTAGAAACCACTTCTTGTGCTAACTCACATTCCTTGTCGAACATGTCCACCATCTCAAGTACGGGCTTGGATACTGCTGTTCTGTTCTGGCTACTCTTCTATAAATTAATAAATTTTAGATTCTAAAAAAGAAATTAAAGTAAGAATTGGGAAATAATGATTATTCAATGGAGATTCAAAATTTGAAAAATCCTATTATTTATCATATATTTAGGTTTGCATATAAATCTTTATTAATTTGCATATTATGATCTATCTAAAATCATTGACTTGCTTTCTCCAGCCGGTAAGTTGAGTATTGACTTCAGTGAGTTCTCCTTAATGAGTTTGTACATTAATCAACTTAATTCTCTCGTACAATTCGTTTTGCTTGACAATGGTTAACTGGCCATCGAGGTCTTCGTATTGTGAGCGGACTTGTGACAATGAGAATTCGTAGTCTTAAAATATATAAGCATCTATGTACAAATAACATGCAAAATATTTGCTATGATAAGAAGTCTTTCATATCAGATTGGGCTTATTTAAGTTGGAATTGGAAGTATTCGTGGTCTTCAAGGAGTTCCAGAATCTTGGAGAGCTCTGATTTTGCTGAGAGTGATTTGGACGTAGATTGAATGTTTGAAATTTAATCTCTCTCGTTTTAGAAGAATTTAGTTGCTAGTAGGTACTCCTACACCTCAAATAACTTAAGAATTAAAATTATAATTAATGATCTCTCTGTTTATTATATACTAATTAAAAATGTTTAAACTTGAGCATGATCTTGAAAAGTCTATCCTTTTGACTAGGTTGCTTAACACATTCCATCTTTAGTTTAATGGCTCTTTCAATCTTTGCTCTTTCTCTCTGTAAGTTCTTTACTTATGTTACCATTTCTTGCACTTTGTTGGCTTTTTTATATTAAATTATAAAAAAGCTTATTTACAATACGGTTGGCTTCGGCTTCAGTGTGGGAAAGTACGGTTTAAATCATAGCTTCTTTTGCCTTCACTTCCTCAGCTTTTAAAGTCAATTTTCAATTAGAATTTATAAACAAGTATATCCCTAAATTAAATAAAGTGGCGTTAATGTGTTCAATAATCATAAATCCCAATTATATATCAAATTATTAGATTTAAAATTAAAATTAATAATAAATGTATTATACATAAACGTAAATAATTTATCCGTAAATTTTCAAGCTTATAAGTATTTCATTGAAATTTATTATAAAATTTAATACTAAACTATATTTTTTTATCTCCTCAGCAGCAACAGTAAATTGAACAGAATTAATACTCTTAAATTTTATAGTATTTAATAGTCTCAATCTCTGTGACATCCTGATTGGTGACTTAATCAATCTGTTCGTTAATATTTAATTTAATAACGCATAAATACAATAAAGAGTATAATTTGAATGTGATATTTAGGAGTACGGAGATTTGAGTCTTAATGTCTTTCTTGAGTGCGGCAGTGTTTGTAGTGATATCCTTCTCATGTAATTTGCCGTTAAGAATGTCTTGCACTTGTCTCTTGAACTTGTCGAAGTCAATTTAAAGACTAGAAATGTTCTTCTTCAACATAGGCAAATCAACCTTAGTCTATTTATTCTATTATGAATAATATAGTGACTTAAATTTAATGGATTAGAAGAGCATATTTTATGAAAGAATAGAAAATTAACATAATTTATTAGTCATCTGTGAGTGGGCATTATCAAAGAAACTCTCTTTATTTTGGAATGTAAGTTGAGCATGTACTTAGCCCAAGACGCGGTTAATTAAATCGTTGGATTGATTGTAGCCGAATATCTTGGATTCTAATTCTTGGAGTTCATTAACTACTCTCTTCAATTCTCTCTCGTATTGAATTAATAGCTGGATGGTCTCATTTTACCAAAATAGAAAAGTGATATTTTTCATAAGTTTAACTCATTATGCTCAACAAGTTCTTCGTTCTTTCCTTGGATTTCGTGAATAGCTTTCTCGACTTCTTCGATTTGTCTCTGAAGATCCTTGCACTTATCCTTCAAGTCATCTCTTATTACTTATTGCTTTTCAATCTCTTTCTCTAATTTTCCCATCTCCTCAAGTTGTCTCTTTGCGTTTTCTACCTCCAATTCTTTTGTTCACTATTAAGTTAAAACACCAAAAATAACTAAAACATTAATCCAATTCAGCATTCTAATTCTCCTTGATCTGTTTATCGATCTAAGCTTGCAAGTCATCATTCTTATCTTAAGATAATATAAACTATTAATCTTTAAGGTTTTGGAGATCAATTTGAGCTTTGGCAATATCAGCTTTGATTTTCTTGAGATCAGCCTCCAACAGCGCTCTCTGCTTCTCCAATTCATCTAATTCATCATTATTCTTTGCCTCCAATTCTTTCTATACTTTTATTTAAAATTTGCTCATTAATTATGTAAGTTTCTATGAAATCCTCTTTTCGATGTCATCAAGTTCAGCTTTGGCTCTTTCAGCTTGCTCCTGGAGTTCTCTCAATCTATTGCGCTCCTTTTCTAGCACAAATTATATATAGATATTATTATGTATATAAACAACATTGAGTCTCTTAAGTTCATCTTTAGCATCACTCTCGAGTTCTTCCTTGGTCTTCATGCGCTGTCCGTACTCCTGGTTTTTACGTTCCATCACACTGCTGCTGATACGGTCAATAAAATGCTTGTCTTTCTCCGTTTTCTCCAATTCCTGCTGAATCTTCAACTCAAATTAATCAATATAAGTAGTAAATTTAACAAATTTTACTGATAGTTTTGGTCGAATCATATATATTATCTACTAATTAATATAGTAGAATAAGATTTAACTTTATGCATTCATATCATAATATATTGTATCTTTGTGAGATTAGCTTCGGTTTCATCCTTGGTTCTCTGCAATGCAATGTGTTCATGTTGAGTCTCCTCCACTTAGGATCTAGCATTTTCAAGTTTGTTGTGGATCAGCTTCTTAAAGTTCATGTTGTTCTACATTGATGAGAGCATGTTCACCTTCCCCTGCTCGAACTTAGTGTTCTCAGTGGCTAGCACCTTCGATTTCTCCTCGAATTCTTCCAATTTCTTGTTCAAAGCGTCTTTTAGCTTTCCTAGCATTACGGCCTGCATGTTGATATTAGTAAACTAATTAAAGATATATTACATATATAAAATGATAAAAAAAGGGTTCCCGGTTTATATATCTAGATAAGATGTTATTTGTTTAAATATATATATAAAGTTTAAAATTTCAAGATATTAATTCACACCAGTCCATCAATATATAATTCAATTTCATTCTACTAGTTTATTTTGGAGTTAACATAATTTTTCTTATAATTAAGATAAAGTTCTATGAAATTATAATTTCTAAGATTTTCAATCCACTTTTTATACACGTAATTTATTTATCAGAATTAATACTTATAATATTTAAATAACCAAAGTATTACGTGGATTATAGATTTTGCTGTATATGTTAAGGTTAAAAGATTTTAGCATTCATATATGACGTAATTATATTTAAGATGTACTGGAATCAAAACAATTTTAAGAATTTTATTTGCTTAACTCCATTTTTCATTCTTCATACCTTAGATTTTTAATGTCAGATTCCCAACCATTAGCGCCTTCGAATCCATTCTTACCGTAGGAATAATCTTTAAAAGTCTATTGCATTTGTTCCTAAGTGTTTAGGACAAAGGGTCCTTTCCAAACTATGGGTTCATTTATGGGCTTGCCGGCAAGGAGTACGAACCCAGTTCCATCACTTTGGGCGTTGAACCTCAGGTATTGGTCTTGGCCTTCAGAGATCTTGAACTAAGCTGCGTCTCCCTTCTTCAACACAGTGCTTGAATCCTGAACTTACAAGGAGCCGCTGTGCACAATCGAAATCCCAAAACCCCTTAGTGAGGTTTATAAGTGCTTTGATTTGTAGGGTATAGTTGGGGTCTTATTGGGGTTTGTAGAAAATGTGCAGGTTTTATGTGAATTTTAAGAATATTTAATAATTATTTTGCGATTTAGCTCAAACAAATTTTATCTGCTTGTCTTTATTGTATCTCTTTAATCTTGCTCTCTATAATGGTTCAAGTAAATCGTCTAAGGATTATCTTGGATATGATGGTGCTCTTACAATTATCATCTCTACAATCTGTTTGATTTCCTTGCAGATGTCGTCTTGCTTTATATGCTTACTTGCATAACTAATAGAATATTTCTCTTATTAGGTAACATAGTAAGACATGCATTCCATGTCACTTTCTTAAATTATAGCAGCAATTGTCCATACATCCCACTAAACTGATCCATTCGTCCACTTCTCTCTTATTAGGAAGTAGCCAGGAGTGCCAAGAACCTTTGATAAAGTTACTATCTCTTATCTTAAGGCTCTATTGAAATCGATAACTACGACTTCTAAAGGGCATAGGTTCAGCATTACATTTTCAGGTTTCAAATCTCTATGAACATATCCAAGTTCATGCAACTCTTTGACACCATTTATCATATTTGATAATATATCATTCAAGTCATCTGGGTATCTGTTATGATATACATAATCTCTCAGAGTAATTTCATATTTCTTAAGTCTCAGTGCGATAAAACCATTGCTTAAAATAACATCATCTAACTTAAGCAAGTTCTTGCAATCTTTTCTCTATGTATCTCTAAGAATCATATATTCGTTAGCAAGCTTATTTTAGTATTGCTCGTTCTTAAGGAGATAGCTGAAAGGGTACATCTTGTATGCATACTCATCAACCAATATAAGCTTTGCCTTGTTAGGAACACTTATATGCAAGTAATTCTCAATACAACTACTTAGATTATTTGCATTCAATGCAGGAATGGTCATAGCATTTGCTTGGAAGCAGGCTAGAATTGAATTGCCTGCAGGTTAGTTCATCCATTCTTATCTTTTCATTCTCTTGAGCTTCTCCTGTAGCTCTCTTTTAAGACTCGAGAGTATTTGATTTTCTTTTAGCTGGCACATGATTTTATGTCTCTTTATCTTAAATCAAGAACTCATTGAGGTGATGCTTTTGCATGTGCCTCTTAACTCTTGCAGAGTGAGAATAAGACTTAATACAAGTTGTGCATTAGTGCCTTCCATCCACTTTGTCATGCTTGAAATATATCTTGGCTTTGCCAAAGTGTACCTCTTTAAGTAATCTCTTCAAGCTTTGTTCGGTTGAGAAAAGATTCTAGCAGTCTTCACATAAAAATGTTTTTATCTTTACAACAGGGACCTGTTCTTTTAGGTCCTCAACATATTCAATTTATATTTAAAGTCCAATCTCTGCACTCTCCTTTAAGTTCTATACTTCTATTTTGAAGACCTTTAATTCAAACTCAAGAGCTCTTAGGTCTACCTCCCTCTCAACTTAAATAACTTCTGGCCTTTTAGTTGAGCCAAAGTTTAACTATGATTATCCACTGCTAAGAGAAACTGCTTTTCGATTTAAGTTAGCCGCCATGTTTAAATTCATATTTAAATTTCTATAATAAAACTCTAATAACCTCTCATTAAAACCTTATTAGTTTAAAACTAGGTACTAATTAAGTTATGGTACAATAAAATTGGTACCAATTAAAATTAAACGGAATTAGTATCATTACTAATTAAATTTAAACAAATTTAGTACTGATTTAATGGAACTAAATTGATATAAATGGAGCTCCATCTCTGAAGTTTGTAACAGCTTCTGCAAGTTTTCTCCATGTATCTTTAGTAGGTTGACCTCCTAAAAGATTCCCATATTTAATACAAAGATTTTAAGCAGTAGGATTCAGAACTCTATATATTAAAATTTGAAATTCAAAAAGAAGAGAATGAACAAGGATGGAATTCATAAGTACCGCAATGAAGAGGGTTGAAACTTAAGAAATGATCTCAAGATTTAAGCAAGGAAGATCTCTATCGATACCTTACTTAGCATGGTCAGCATGTGACTTATACTTAATCATATACTATAGTGAGTTTATTCCTTCCAACGATGGAAGGTACTAAAATCTCATTTCTAAGAGCGATACTCTGTGATGAGAATAAAGCCCTCAAAAACAATGAAATTAAGTTGATAGAAATACCAAACTACCCAGAGATTTCAGTCACTAATCTTTACGAGGATGCGATGAAAGATGAAGAGTTGGAAGTTTATCTTCCTACCAAGAAACAACTCTCTAACAAACTTCCAGAAAGGAGCTTCTTCTCTGGTGTTCTTGGCACTTTAAGAGAGAGCTATCTCAAAGAAATCATAGAAGAAGCTCACAAGAAACGCTACTCTATTTCTCTTGAAGATTAAAAGAACCAAGGCATACTAATAAGCGAGATCTGGCTTGCGGAGCTTAAAAAGCATCCATACTTCTCTAGTAAGCTTTTACACATAACTTTGTAGGGAAACCTGGAACCGATATATTCCTAATGAAAAAATATGCAAAAGTTAATAGACAGAGAAAGTCATAGACTATTCATGAATTGAGCAAGAGACTTTATAAAGATTTTTAAAAGCCAGATGAAATGAGCATAGATGCAGGAGCTGGCACTAAGAGAAGAAATATGGGCCAAAGCAAGCCATAAGAAGAGGATAAGAAGGAGAAGCCTAATCCCTTTCTGGGTTAATTTAATATGTGAACTTATTCATTCATTTAAATATAACACTATATATAAACATTCATTCTTCCTTCTCTCGCACAAACTGTTGTCTTATCTATGCTTACTCTCTTACAGCTGCTTTGAATCAAGTCTACTGTATCGATAGGCAAGTCATGCATAAGGTGATACAGCAGCAGTTTCTTGAAGTGAGTCTTAATTTAACTCCAATAGAATTCGATTAAATTAAACTGTGGGCTATAGGGAACGTTATATACAGGAGTTATGTTTAACTCTTCATAAACTTTCTTAGACTCCTTAGTAGTCTTATGAACTGATAAGTTGTCAACAAACAGGATGATCTCCTAATCGTTGTATTTATCTCTAAACTTATGAAGGAACTCTATGTACTACTCTCTCTTAATAGAGCGAGGATGAATAACATAACTTTCTGAGCCAAAGTCTTCACTAATACCTGCTAAAATTGAATGGGTTACAATCTTTACTTTCTAATCGTAGACTTCTATATTATCATACTTCTTATACCAAGACTTATTAATAAATGTGTTGAAGGTAAACACATCTTAATCAGCGTTTAATAACTTGATGTTATTGTCAATAGCCCTCTGCATTTAATCATATATATAGTTTAATTTATTACTATAAAATGGCACTGTAAAATCAATCACTCTCTTCACTCTGTTGACAATCTTGAAAGTAATACCATTTCTTCTATAAATATTGGCTATATAGTCTAAGGAGACATATGCATGTCAGGAAACTTACGATGAAACATCACAGCTTGGTAGTCTAATGGAAAGTGTGCACAATACTTCAAAGTTTGAGTCGCAGAGGTAGTCAATATGGTGCTGTGACAACTTTTATTTTATTGAAGAATGCTTTCAAGTGATTAAACTATAATGCTAAACAGCCAACAAGCAATGATACCTAACTGTTGAGGCACTCTTGCAGAGGAGCTTTGCTATAGCTGCATGATTCAGTAATGGTTTCTTAGTCTATATATATATACTCGTGCCATACCTAAGCTTCAGCAGTAAATCTAAATATTACTCATTATAAATAGACCCTAAATTTCGCTAATTTCTATTTCTCATTTTGCAAATTGGCCTAATTTCTCTACTACTAACCCTAATAAGATCCCAACTATAACTTACAAATCAAAGCACTTATAAACCTCACTAAGTGGTTTTGGGGTTTTGAATCACCATGGAGTTCCAACCTGCAGGAATTTTGTGGTCGTAAGTCTTGTCCTTGTCCATGTAGAAGTCGAGGAAGTAGGTTGGCGTCTTGGCTTCGATTGGGCCCTTGACTCCAAACACCTCGCCTGCAATAACCTTGGCCTTGAATGACGTGTCCTTGAACTCAGGAATCAGCTGATTGCCAAACTCCTGATAACGTGGCTCGCAGAATTTGTTCTTGCTGTCGAGGTTAATCCACAACTAAAATCCTACTGCTGGCTCAGTGAAACTTGCTGGCATTTCTGAATGAACAATCTATTCCTAAATCCTAATTCATAAATCTATTTGCTTTCTTAGTTTACTATAAAACATTCTAATTAAATCTTTCTTTTTTTCTGAATCCTACTTTTTTCTCGATATTAAGAGGCATTTTAATCAATTATTTCCTTAATAATTTTTGATAAGCATTGCCAAATCTTTTTGGTATATTTCTATATCCTCAATTGCTCAATTTACAATATCATTTGAAAAATATTACGCTTTATCAAATAAATATCTAATCATGCTTAAGAAGAATCAAATTATAAATTTTAAATGTAAGTCATCAATATTACAAAACATCTATAGTCTTCTATATCTTCTTTTTTTTATTATTTTTATTAAATAGTAAATTATAGAAGAAGATTGAAAAATGGAATGACAAAAAGTAATTTTTTAATCTAAAAGTTATAATAAATGCATATGATTATTTCTTACTGCTGCTTCTTCTTACTGAATAATATGAAAGATTTAAGCAATGATACTTTTAATAAGATCAAAGTTTTAAATTTTTCAATAATTTAATTGGTTCATTTAAATTTAATCAAATTAATTTCACTTATCTGTCTTTTTTTTTAAAAAAAACAATGAGTGTAACATTTTATCTTTAAAAATAATAGTTTGAGGTTACTTTAAGTTTGCAGATAAATTAACATGGACGATAATTAATATTTTCTTAAGAATTATTTTTGAATTTTTATATAAAACTCAAATTCTTTTTTTATTATTCTAACCCCAAATTTTATTTAATAATGATCTATATTTTTTGTGATTTAAATACCTTTTCCAGCTGTCATCCATTAGACGTCTCCAGGTCCTAATTTGCCTCTATGTCCTTTGAAGTCTTCATGATACATTTCCCCACTCAATAAGTAAGACACTGTTTCGAATCCTCTATGAGGATGATCAGGAAAACCAGCAGGCAGAGTTACACTAGCCATGTCTAACATTAGAAATGGATCCAGATTTGGCACTTATTTGATTCCAATAAAACGTCTTACTTTCGCACCAGCTCCTTCTGCTTGCTCTTTAGAAGAGAAACTCACTTGTATTTGTTTGAGAGGCACTTGTTATTGTTGAATGGTTTATTCCATATGATTGATAGTTATTTAAAGATTTTAATTAAGATTATAATTTAATTAAGACAATTGGCTTTTATACTATTGATAAATATTATAATTATAATTTATTTCTATAACAATAAATCTAATTTAATAATTTTTTAATATACTTGTTAAGCATATTATAAATCATTTGCTATTCTTACCTCAATTAATCTACAAAATATTTTTAATTATCACAGTAGTTTATTATTTGAGAAATGAAACATATGAAATTCTTTAATTTTATGGTAGTAAAATATGACTAGGGATTAGGTTTTTTATTATTAATAAATATTCTAATTCTATTTCATTATTTGTAGGAGTTTGATAAAATATAAGAGCAATAATAAATTGAAAAAAATTCTACTACTTTAAATTTGACTTAAATATATCATTTTAGATTTTAAAATATATTAATTTATATTTTCAAGCAAATTTAATCAACTATAAAATTAATTAATCCTTTTCAATATTTTTAAATAAGTAACTTAGCTGTAAGATTATTTAATTAATTAAAGGAATAATTTTTTTAAATATATTAATTAAATTTAGTGAAGTTCCCAAATTAATCTAACTTTTAGAAATAAAAATATTTTGAATTTAAGAATATTTAGAACTTTATAAAATTTATTATTGTTTATGAATCAAGAAAATATACTTTAAATTTACTTATATCACGCAGCATTCATTAATATTTATAATATATTTTATTGCTAAATAAAGAAAAAGATTATTAATAAGCCCAAACAATAGTTTTCGATGATTTATAAAACCCCAAGAGTATTTTTTTGAATTAAGTTGAATTTGAATTTTTGATAAATATAGTATTTTAATTATTATAAATAGTTGGTTGCTTTATGTAAAATTATAGTAGTACTAATATATATATATATATATATATATATATAGGGGTGCTTCACAAATCGAAAAGCAACCAACTTTTGAAGCCTGATTTGATTAAATTTTATTTGATATATTTACCCTTAATTATTATTATCTATACGCTCCACCAAACAAAGATGGTGAGCCCAGATAATACAGTATCGCTCAAGATCATTCCCTTCCTCTCGTCGCCATCGGTGGAGTTAGACGCCCAGCTCCTCCCATCAATCCTCTGCGTCGCCCTCGAGCCCTCCCACATCCCAGACGCCGCCATCTTTGGGACGAGACTCAGATGCTTAATGGACAACCTGTCTGTTGGTTGGAGATCCTACAAGGAGATGCAAGACATGGTAGATGCCATCTTTGGCAGGAACGTGACCAGCCACTACCAGGAGATGGTCAACAGCAGCATCGAGCTACGACTATCCGTGCGCAAGCTTACCTTCCCCAGAGAAGCGACATATCGATCAGATAGACTACATGACGATACGAGAGAGGAGACCTTGAGAATAAGGGGGGCAGTACCTAATAGTGAAACGCGACCGAGGTCGGAGGTGGGGGGCTCTCAGACTTCTTATTGAATAGAACTCCAACGGCTCTGCTGCGAAAACCCAAAGATGAGACATTGCGACTCTCAACAGACTTAATGGAGCGGACGCCCTCAGAGGGAAAAGGCAAGAATGTGCAGATTCTTAGTCTTGTACTTCATCAGTGGGCTGCCTGTCTCCAGACTTGCATCGATAACTGAACGAATTACTAGAGAAAATAAAACAACCTAAGAATTAACGGACAGATCCCTCACGGTCACTCAACTAGTAATCTAGGGACCAACAGATCTTTAAAAAGCCCTGCAAAAGGCCAGCTGATAAAGACCTCCAGGAGATGTTCATAAGAGCCCTCCTCGGCCAGGGACGCCTACTCTTTCACGGATTTCCTCTGGTGCTATTACGATTTCATTTAGAGATTTCCTCTAATCTAGAGAAGTTTAACTTAGTAGCCTTAGGAAAAAATCTTATACAGATCAAGCAGATCTTCCTGAGCCACTCCCCAAGAAAGACCTTCCAGGCACCCCCGCTGACTATAATCTCTTACCCCTAATTGTGACATGAGGTCGATCACCTGGGCATTTACTCCTTCCTTAGTCGATGCTCTGAAGCACCTGAGCCTCAAGGAGGTCTGAATGGGTTAGTATTTTTACCAATTACAATTGGGGGATCATCAATTAATCAATTAAATATATTTATTTATTTTTTAATTTTAGGGAAAAAGAAAATTGAGCGCAACTCCGCCAGGGCGTGTGCTGTGTGCCCCGAGTGCCCAAGTTCCCCCTAGTTTTCAAAGGGCTACAAAATGACCTTAAGATGGCCCCTCTAGCACAACATTTCCTAAAAAACTCGAAGGCAAAAAAGTCTGGGAGATTTTGTAAGTTTAAAATTATTTAATCGTTTAATAGTTTAATTTAAGGGTTTAGTTATAGTTTTAACGGCTGCCCTATTTTAATTAATTAAGATTTAAACATTAAAACTTAAATTCGATTATAGGAAAAATGGAGTGCTCCCACTGCACCAGACCCTAGCAGGAAGACCCACGCCAGAATCGCCAAGATCTTCTCTTACTATGATAGGGTTAGGACCAATCAGTGCATCCCTCCCTTCGACAGTATTATGGATGTGTTAGATCCCCCCACTAGAGGTCAACGATGGAGTTGTCATGGCATGGCTCTAGTTCGCGAGCTTCACTCCCACATTCATGATATAAGTACATTTTGCTGATAAGTGATTGATAAAACATTTTTTTAATTTAAGCATTTAAATATATTTTTCACTAATCTCAAACATCCCTCTAATTAAGCTAATGGGGTTTCACTTTTTTGAAAAATTAAATGAATATATCTTATATAGTATCAAAGTCATTCTCTATATTAGTGCTGATTGTTGTTTGTAGAAGAACTTAATTAAAACTTATTTATTAATATTTCTCTAATTTATTTTACAACTAATTCACCCAAATTGCTTAAAATTATACTCTTGGGGTTTTATCAGAAAGTATATAAAATAGAAACAATGAAGTATTTATTTTTAAAAAAAAAACAAAAATTTTCTCGGTAATTAAGAAAGTTCTATAAAATAAGAGTCTATTGCTTTTAATAAATAAAATGTTGTAGTAATTAAAGCTCATAAAGTAGAAAACAAGTTCTCATGAATTATGAAAAAAATCATCATTTTAAATTATTTATTTGTTGTAAATGCGTAACCATGTTATTTTATAATCTCTAAACCAACTTAGTAAATTAAGATGAAAATTATAGACTGTGCCTTAATTTATGTTTTCAATTAAACATTGTTATTTCTATAGTACGTTCTAGGATATTCAACGTCATAGCTTGTTAAGATTAAACAAATCAGATAAGTGTAAGTTGATTTTAAAATTAGAGAATTTGCTTGTAAGCAAATCATTATGCTTGAAACTAAATATGATTTAAAGTTAATCAATTCTAGAAAAATCTATATTAGGAAAAGGATGAAGTAAGCTAATAAATTATTTAAAAAACACACATGAGACCTAATAGATTTTTATAAATTCAGTGAAATCTAAAATATCTGTCATTGTATATTACATAATTCAATCAAACTATTAAAAGATTTATTTTAACAGCTATTAAGAAAAAATTAAGAAGCAAAAATAGTACTAGCCTTAATATATAAAGTATCATAGAATTCTAAAAAAATACTAAATATTCTTTACTTTTTGGTTCGTATCAAATTGAGAAATTTCAAACTTACTATCTTGATTAGATTTATTAATCTCTGAACTTTTTATATGATTAATATAGAATAAATATTAAGTTCACATTAAATAAAACTCTGCATTTCTTCAACTCCCTAAATATAATTTAAAAATCATAATATGTATGAAGAAGTTTTCATATGATTTTAATTCATCACTTTAGGCGTTAAACCTCAGGTATTGGTCTTGACCTTCTGAGATCTTGAATTAAGCAGCGTCTCCCTTCTTCAACACAGTGCTTGAATCCTGAACTTACAAGGAGCCGCTGTGCACAATCACCATGGAGTTCCAACCTGCAGGAATTTTGTGGTCGTAAGTCTTGTCCTTGTCCATGTAGAAGTCGAGGAAGTAGGTTGGGGTCTTGGCTTCTATTGGACCCTTGACTCCGAACACCTCGCCTACAATGACCTTGGCCTTGAATGACGTGTCCTTGAACTCAGGAATCAGTCGACTGCCGAACTCCTGATAACGTGGCTCGCAGAACTTGTTCTTGCTGTCGAGGTTAATCCACAACTAAAATCCTACTGCTGGCTCAGTGAAACTTGCTGGCATTTCTGAATGAACTATGCCTTATCCAGCAGTCATCCATTAAATATCTCCTGGTCCCAATTTACCTTTGTGTCCCTTAAAATCTTCATGATAAAATTCTCCACTCATCAAGTAAGTGACTGTCTCAAAACCTCTATGGGGATGATCTGGGAAGCCTGCTGGGAGTTTAACATTGAACCAATCTAGCATAAGGAACGGATCTAAAGTTGGTATTTGTTTAACACCGATAAATCTTCTGACTCTTGCCCCATCACCTTCAGGTTGCTCTTTCGCAGTAAAGCTGATCTAGATTTATTTTAATGGTACTTCTTGTTAATTATTTTGTTCCATCTACTTTAAGATTTTTAAAATTTGTAAATTTAATTATAAAATTCCTTTGTTATCGCTTTAAATCTATCTTACTTTTTCCGATTTCTATTATCAAATTATTTTTCTGGTAATAATAAAGTAATGTATATGAATAATTAATATCGCTATTATCAATCAATTTATTGTTTTTAAAATCAAAATATTACCTGTAAAACATTTAAAATTTCCTAAATATTAAATAATATGATATCACTTTTTTTATAATTTACTTTGAATTAGAGTTAAAAATACTTAATTTAAAGATAATGCGTATTTTGAGCATTTTTATAGATGAGATGGAATAATAATCTATTATCATAGCCTTAAAAAAAGATTAAATAAGGTTAAAAGCCTCTCACTTATTGAGCGTGACTTGTATTTTTAACATGATTTTACTAATTTGGACATCTTGCAGTTCTTTTCAATAATATCATATTTTTGACTGGATTCATTGCATCTTAATTTTTCTCCAGTCTTTGACATCCCATCCACCGACATTGATGACATCACTTTCTTCCTAACTTATGGGTAGTCTTACGGAGTGATAGGTTTCTTGGTATACTACGTTACAATTAGGGGACAGGGCCTTCAATGTTTGTTAGGTGTATAATGATTAAGAGTGAGTGGATGGGTGACTTTGGTCTTGATGTGCCCCACTTGCTGTTGATTAATCATGTAATCCAATTGATTTGTTTGCTATAATTCAGATTATTCAGAATACGCTAACACTCCAAAGTTGTGAAAACATAGTAATAGAATTAAAGAACTAGTAAACATATAATGAACTTACTCTTAGATCTGGGTCCAATAAATCTGATTGAAGGAGTATGCATCTATCTCATAGGTAGAGATTGCTGAGTGATTGATTAGCAAACTCTGAAGCTCTTTGACAAAATCATTTGTGATTACATTTTTAATACCAGCAATTATTATAATTCTTGAATTATGTGATTAATTATATTTCTCTGAGTATTTTAAATTAAGACTTTGAAACTTAAAAATATAATTAATCGAATTAGAAAAAATAAAATGGACAAAGATCAATAAAAGATCAAAGATGATATGATTGAAGACGAGGAAGAGGTAGAGGAGGAAGAAGAGGAGCAGATTTCATAAGAGTAGTTGGATGATTTACTTTTGAAGGCTTGCAAAGAAGATGATATTGAAAATGCTCAGTTATACCTGTCCAAGAATGCTTCCCCAACCGTTGAGAAAGATGGATGGAATCCACTTTTGTGGGCTGGTTCAAATGGTAACGAACAGATTGTGAGAATGCTTATTAAAGCAGGTGCATGCAGTCCATATCTAAATTAAAATTAAGAGGATTTGGCAGTAGCTGCTGCTTAGAAAATGAGCTCTGGTATGATTGGAGATGAAGTTTTTGATCCATTTGTAAAACCTAAGGATGCTTAGAAGGTTGGTAAATACACTCCACTACATTGGGCAAGTTACAAAGGACACTATAAAGTTGTTTGGATCTTGCTGAAAGAAAAGATGTCTCCACTTGATATTGATATGCATGGCAACACTGCTGTTCATTAAGCATCAGCATCAGGTTCAAAGAAAGTACTTGAATGCTTTTTGTCAAGAGGAGTGGATGTAGATGTTAAAAATGCAAGAGGACATACACCACTAGACTTGGCTACATAAATTGAAGTCAAAGACCTAATTTTGAAAGCTCAAAATACAAAGAAATGCGTGATCTGTAAATCAAAGTTTGATTTCAAAAATATTAGATATTATTGCGAATCATGTACTCGTTTCCTCTGTCTTTCATGCTCTACTTCACAATGGGTATATGAATCAGTAGAGAGTGAAGAACGGGAAAGACCAGTTTGCAGATGTATGGATTGCTTAAACAAAATTAAGAAGAGTGAAGAAGATTTAAGTCATGCACTAAAGAGCATGGAATACCAAACAGTTGATAAAGTCTACTCTTACATTCTAAATAATAACATCGACATCGACGTAAAATTAAAACACTCTGCTTAAGTTCTCCATCTTAAGCTAGAGAAAGAGCTTGATATTCGTATCTTTATCAAGTCAGTTGACTATGTTGATGACTACAAGACAATTTTAAAATCAGTGAAAATTCTAAATGATAAAGTTGAAGCAGCAAGAAACCTTGGTGTGGAGCTTGATCTTGGTATGATTGGTGATATGAATAAATGCACTTCAAGGCTAATCTCTGAAAGAAATCTCCGTTTTCACATGGAAATGACTAAAGTGCCTGAGAGTGATCACGATCAAGTTGAAAAATTAAAGAGCTTGATAGAAATTGCTTAAGAAAATAATGTAGCCCTTGCTTACAGAGATAATGCTGAAAAGCTCTCTCAATAAATGAGTGGAAACATTAAGGCAAGAGAAATTTTGCAAATGCTGCTTGATTACCCTGAACGTGAGTATCCTGTAGTAGAGATAGTTGATCCAAAGAAAAAGAAAGTTAAGGCAGACGAAAAAGAAAAGAAGAAGAAAAAGAAGAAGAAGGAACCTCCTTTCCCCATGCCAGAGTGGGCCTTTGAACTTGAATCAGTCAAATCTCAAGTTCATTAAATGGAAAATCTGCTCGCAGATGCTGAGAATTTGCACTTAAATTTAGAGTTTGTATAGAGAGTCAACTAATAATTGCAGAGGTTTAAAAAAGAAATTAGTTTTAGATGGGCGCAAGAAGAAGAAGCTAGAATAGAGGCAGAACTTAAGAAACTTAAAAAGAATAAGAAGAAGAAGTGATTATACTTGTAATATAACAAAGATAATATTTTGCAACTTTATATTTAAGAGCTTCATATTTCAATAGCTTCCCATTTAATTAATAATTGGCATTTTTATTAGCAGGCTCATTACTGTTAAAGTTGCTTTAAATGTATTACTCTTGCATAGGGTCATTGCATATGCTAAGATTCTTAATATATTCTATATAGTCCTTTTAAGCCTGCTTTATGATTTCTTTCCTTTTAAATCTATTAGCTCCCTTGCTATACGAGACCTAGCTTTCACTTGGTTACGATTAAATCAATAAATTTTCAATTTTTTACAATTCATTCTCTCTATTAATTGAAGATGATTGTTTTACGTCTTTTTTCTGAATAGAATTATAATTAGATGTATTTATGCTATTCTAGTTATCATTTTATTAATTTTTGTACCTAATTTTTATCATATTATTAGGGGTCTCTCTAGCTGTTAAACTTACTCCAATTCTTTTATAGTTATATAACTTAAGTTAATTCAAATTATGTTGATTCGCTTGACTACTTTTTATTGACGATGGATTGTTGCTCTAATAATTTTGAGTATCTATGTTATCTTAGATCATTATATAGTTTGTGTTATCACTCATAGCAGTTAAAGTTTTCTTGTCAATTAAGTTGTTGTAATTGTGAGAATTTTCAATTGAGTATTCATATTTTTAATCTTAAGTTTAAGTGTTTATTAAATTGATCAGGCGTTTTGGAGTACTGACATATGCTGAAGTAGGTCGATTATATAAGTTTGAGGAAATATTCGCAAATTTCAGATGATGATTATTTTAATGATTTACAGAACTTGCAGATTATTGATTTATGATTAACTATGCTTATGCTTCCTAGTTTTACTTCAGTAAGTTTATCTAGTCTTTGATTATTAAATATAAAATTATGCATAATTTATGATTCTTTATATAAATAAATCTAAGATCATGTTTAATCTCTGCTCAGATAAATTAGCTTAGGTAGTTTAATCATCAATTAATTAATTTCTTATTGCAGCAGTTTTAGGTCTTTAATTTCCATTCGCTTTCTGTATTTATAGATAATTTTACATTTGTTCATTAGATTTGTAGTATTAAATCCCTATGTCTTTAACTAATATTTTACTTTCTTTACTCAAATGGGCCTCTTCATTTGATTAAATTTAGGTTTATTAATTATCTTCCTGCCTCTTTTACAATATTACTGATTTGATGTACTTCAATTAGTCTTAGCTAACTTTCTTTAATATCACATTTTTCCTTGCAGAATGAAGAATGCTTGCTCTGTTTGTACTGGAACTATTTCTATGTTTTGGCTTCTCAATTTCTTGATTAGTTCTCTTAAACAGACAATCCTGAGTTTTACTTAAGAAGTCAGAATTAATATCGAATTATTGATTGGTTTCCTCATCACTGTCTAATAAGTCATTGTTTTCAATTTCTATACAGAGTTGTCTCTCTTCATGCTGAAATGGAGATTTTGATCTTTAATCTTTTAATAAATTTTAATTGTAAATATTGCTTTATCCAGGTTAACTGCTCAAAACACCAATTCTTGAATTTTTATTTTCTGATTTTTAAGCTTAACTATCATTTAAATACATAATCAGCATATTTTAGTGTTTTATTCATAATTCCTTCATATTATGTTTTATTAAAAACTATCAATGATCTAGTTATTGTCTCTATGTTTTGAATTAGAGCTAATAACATTCCTAACAAGTACAATCTATTTCGATTGAATTATATTCCTCTCACTGCTATTATTTTCATTTTATATGGTACTTTTACTTTTCGATATTACACTCGAATAGTTTTAATTGCTGTTTTTCTAAGATACTGAGTTTACAAGTTTCCCCTCTTTATTCACCTGGTTTTAATTCACAGAACTTACTTAAAATAAAATATTATAAACTTAATGGTAAATTCTTACAATTGTTCAGTTTAGAGATAAGTAATAACTTTCGTTTTTGTTGGTCTGTAGAAGATATTATAAGGTTTTTGGAGTCAAAAGTTTTTGATTGTGATGATGAAGATTATTAAAATGCATGTTGCTGTTTCATTGTTATAATATTTTAATTTTAATTAACTATCTTGATTTCTAACATTAAGCAAGGTATTTATAAATTCATTAACAATTTATAGTAGAGTTACATTCATATAATTGCTAATAAAAAGACGAATAATTTATAGATAATTGAGACTCCTGATTTTACAAACAAGATACAAAGTTCTTAATAGGAGTTGAAGCAACCTAAAGCATACACTATAAAAGATAATATAATTGTGAAATCACCAAAAAGTAACATACATCTATAAATATAATCTAATATTGTTAATATTTATATATTTAACATCAGCAAAAGAAGAATGAATTTGTTGTAAGAACGGATTTACTTCCTCACAAGACTAAAAGGGAGAATGAATTTGTAAGTAATATAATTTAATGTATCAAATATTTCATATTAATTATCATCAATAGATATTGAAAAGTTACTTTACAAAGAGGGACAATAGCCACCAGAAAAACCACGCACCTCCCCTCAATCTTATTCACTCAAACATCAACTAATTCCAGCATAAAACTTCTCGTTAACCTATGCACGATTAATAAAATCAAGACATAAAGATAGATGAAAACTATTAAGGTGCATCTAGAAGTATTATGAATAGCAACTCTGCAACTTCAACTAAGTATAAAATGATTTTGAAGAAGGGGGATTAAAATACGTAAAGCTAGGAAAGTTCAAAGAAAAAACGAATATATTGGGATATGTACACTACTGTACACACCTATGATAATTCAACAGCTTATTGATTAAGTCAATAAAATGATAATATATAAAGAATCAAATTAAGTATAGTAGCAAAACAAATAGCTTAAAGTAAATAACTTTTCTAAAGTTTAAGCTCAAAGAAATAAAGTTTAATTATAGTTTATGAAGTGAATTTAATCAAGATTAAAAATATAATTATATCTTAACTTAAGTCTCATTAAAAATTTAATATAATTATAATTAATTGTACTGAAAAAGATGTACGCTAAAAATTACAGTCAAAATTCTGGCTAACCAATTTCTTCTCAGTAAATGGTCTAAGAGCAACAAAATCAAATGAGTGCTTTGTAATTTTTCTTATTCTTTATCAAGCTATGCTTATAGAAAGGGTTTGCAATTACAGAGCTTAATGAAAGAATATCCCCAAACAGCGATGCATAAGAAGTCTGATTCTCACGAAGAGCATAAAGTGCCATTATAATTGAAGATTTCTAGTCAGCCACTCTATATCAAAGTGTAAAAAATTTACTATCATAAACTCCTTTTATAGTCAGCTTTCAAACGATTTCCCTTTGACAAAGCCCAACATCATAGTCCTGAGCAGAGTATCTCACCCCAATATTGAACCTAATACCTACTCATACTGTGGCCCAGTTCTTTAAAATTGGTCTGAAAGCTCTTCTTTGCTTCATGTAGTGCAAACTATTCACAATGATTTTAACAATAATCCGCCCATTCCTGTGAGCATGCAAGGAGTGATTCAAGGACAAGCAGCGGGATAGAAATATGTTCCCGAATAGATTAACCTGCAGAGACCACAGTTTTAACAATTCAAAAATCAAGTTAATCAGATGAGCTCAGCTGAAAAAGATAACCTAAAAGATGATCAAGATACACTTTTGAATCTGATGCTTGCTTCTGGCGATTAAGATGCTGACCAAATCAAAACTTAATTAAATAAGCAAATGACTGATGCTCTCAATTTAGCTTGTAAGTAAAAACGATAGTTAGGATTTATATTATCGAATCTTTCACAGCAATAATTTTTACTCATGAATTTTAGAATCAAATTTGAAGCAAAAGTAAGAGATGGATCAACTTTCCAATCAATACTAAAAGAAATTTGAAGAATATTCTATGCTTAAATTTTAATACGAATCTCTCCAATCTTAAGAGCAGCAAATACTCAATGTAATTACCTAAGTCTATCTTAATCGATTTTTTATTAGAAAATGAGCAAGTAAAAGATCTAAGCAGTCCTTGACAAAACCATTACAAAAGTTGAAAATGAGGGCAGAGCTCTAGAAAAGCAATTTTAAAAGGGTGGCTTAGATAAGAACTGCTTTATCGATCAATTTGTCAAGTAAAGAAAGGATTTTCACAAATTCTCAATCCTCAAGATTAAAGTCTTATAATCATGAATAACGCATAAAATCAATCTGTTAGGTTGCAATATTTTGAATCAAGTTAATTTTAGATTTCTAAAATTTAAGTAAAAATTTTCAATTTATATTCCCTATATATGTAAAAATATTCTTACATCTTAGAAGAGAATTTCAAGAATAGAGGAAAGATACAAATATTTAAAAGTGAAATCTTATAAAAAGTTAGTAGTAATAAATTATTTTGTAATTAAAGAGAAAAGATGAATCAATAGCTCTTGATGGATAAGCTTGAAGAATGCAAGCATTACGACAAAGATAACAGGTATGTCCATAATAAACTGAATTATTCTCACTTTATCACTTTAATCATGACTTAAATGGTGTCACTCCATTACCATGACTATATTTTAACTATATATAATCAGTTAATTGATGATATTTTTGTTATAGATATATGGCAGCCACTGATTTATGTGCAGAAATAATGAAGTCAAATGTACAGCTTGAGGAAGGTATGGAAAAACGTATCTGCTCAGCCTTCATATCTCATTTGGATGATACATCTCTTGATGTCCAGGGTAACGCAGTTAAGTGCATCCAAAAAATCGCACAAAGAATCAGAGAAAAGAACTTATGATAAATAAAATGCAATATTATGTTTTAAGATTTTCTTTTATATATAAGCAGATATCTACTTATGATTTCTTAATAAAAAATTAATTAATATAAATTAAAACTTAGTAATGGTTGTTGAAAAAATGGCTGAAAGAGTGGTCGAGGGTGAGAAAGAGACCAGAGATATCTATTCACTTGCAATTAGAAGCATTATTGGAGAAATCAACGAGGAATACGCTATTGCTATGATCAAGGCTGTTTATCCAAGATTATTGCCAAATTATTCATAATGTATTGGACTTAATTAAATATATAACTATTTTTATTTTAATTAAATATATTATTGAAAGGATTAGCTCAAACTGATGAAGTTAGAGAAGAATGTCTTGATATCTTATTTTAATTTTATTATTATATAATTCATTTAAAAAATTAGTTTAAAAAAATTAAAATGGATATAACTATAAATTTGCTTATAATTAAAAGTAGGTATATGATTTTTTTATTAAATTTCAAGGTAATTTGATAAACTAAATAAATTTAGATATAAATTTATATAATAATAAATATGACTAAATTTAAATGATATCATGGCTGAGATCTTCAAAAGATTCGGGCCACTCCTATTAAAGAATCAAACTTTGGTTAACAAAGACGAGCTAATGCGTGTGATCCCAGAGCAACTCCAACGCGATAGACTTTCCCTCCGCAAAAAAGCCACAAACTGTCTTGGAGCATTCGCAGTTGTCCTGACTCAGAAGCAACTTCAATAAATGTGTTTGTTGCTAATCGACAGAATCAAGAAGGCAAAGAGCAAGGCTGATGCTTTCACTCTCTTGCAATGCTTTGGTTAAATGGCCAGAACTGTGGGAAATAAAATTTCACAATACTTGAACGACATCTTCCCATTACTCTGTCAGCATGCTCAGTCTCTCAATCAAGAATAGTCAATTGATATTGATAACGAAATTGCAGAAGCTTGTCTAAGCACTTTTGAATCGTTAGTAAGAAAGTGCCCTAGAGAAATTGCTCCATATATTGATAAAATTCTTGAGTTATCAACTGTCTTGATGTCTTATGATCCCAACTACACTTATGATGATAATGCAGACACTCAGATGATGGAGGATGAAGATGAAGGAGCAGGATGGGGTTCAGACTTTGAAGATGACAACGGTGGTCAAGAGGATGACGATGACACCTCCTGGAAAGTAAGAAGATCAGCTTCTAAGACTATTGAATCAATTATTGCCTCAAGACCAGAACTCCTGAAGCAACTCTATGACAGATACGCAAGATCTCTTGTTAGTAGATTTAAGGAAAGAGACGACAACGTTAAGTGCAACGTATTGGAAGCATTCCAGTAACTCTTGAAATCTACTTAATCATCTTAAGGAGCTGGCCAAAACTCTGGTTATGAATAAGAGTTGAGTCATCTTCCATCAATCTAGAGATCTAGATCCTCCACTGAAGCTCTAAGTGACTTGATTCCATTGATTGTAGACAGTCTTGTCAAGCAATTAAAATCTAAGAATCTCAAGGTTAGAATTGTGGTTATGCACACTCTATCACAATTAGCCAATACTCTCACTTCCAGGTTAGATAGTCACTTCAATAAGATGCTTCCAGAGCTTGAGAAAGCTATGAATGAAACCCAGGGCTATGATTTACTTCTTGACACTCTGGCTATTTTAAGAAGACTCTTTAGAGGTAAACTATTTAATAAATATTATATAAGCATAAGCTTTAATTCTCGCAATTAATGATTTTAACTATTCAATAGAATATCAATAAAAATCTACTTAAAATTCTAAAACAATATAATCTAAATTAGTTTAGTGGAAATAACCAAAGCTATTAAGAAAATTACCAAAGAATTCACCAAATTATCACTTAAGCTCTTAACCATGACTACTCAAAAGTTGTCTCAGAGGGTCTTAGAGTAGCTGGTCAATTTGTTTATGTCTTAAGAGATCCAGAATAAGGAATCATACTGCCTGCTTTCCAATATTATATTTATTTATATAATGTTTTAGATATTTAATTAAGGAATTAAATTTCAATCAGTCGTTCAACCTCTATTCAATTCAATTAAGGATAAGCTTGTAAAGACCGACATTGATCAAGAAGTCAAGCAATGTTCAATTATTGCTATGGCAAATTTCCTGACTGTCTGCCATAAGTCACTCAGCAAACAACAAATTGTTGAAATTATCAGTGTCTACAATTAGCAAAGTATTAGTCAATTATTTGAATATAAAATAATTAATTACATATTGAATGACAGATTACAGAATGATCTGACTAGAGATGCTTCTTTGAAGGCACTTACAAAGATCTGCCTAAACTAAAACTCATCAGAAAATAACCAACTTATCGATATTAGCAAATAATTATTGTATAATACCATTAATATAGCAACTTGAATAGTTTGATTCCAAGAGTGTTTGAGTTGTTACACAAAGCTCAGAGAACTATTCATTTAAACACACTTGAAGCACTTAATGCAATGGTTTCCAGATATCCAGCTTAATTCCAATAATATTAAATTATATAAAATTACATTAAACTATTTTTTATATTATATCCATATTAGTTTTAATTAAATACTTTTTACATTTTACTTTTTTAAAATGTAAACAAATGCAATAATAGTCAGCAAACATAATGAGAGAAATTACTCCATTTATCACAGATTTAGATCTTTAAGCAGCTGCTCTTGCACTTAAAATTGCTAACAATTCTATTGCTCTATAATAATTAAATTCTACAGCATATCTTAAGATGTTAAATTATGAATTATTGATTTTTAAAATCTAAACTTACTTTCCTATTTTTATAAACAGTTAAAGCCAAGAAATATAATAACTCATTCAAAAAGGCTGCTCTCTGGCTAGATCACCACTGATCCAAGGAAGTTCCCTCGTTGAGCTCCTCAATTTCTTTGCCTCTGCCAGTCAAACAGGCGCTGTTAAGGATCAAACAATTGGGGAATTACTGGACTATGTTGGAATCAGAACTCAACCAGCTGCTAGTGTTATTGCTCAAATTGCTTTAAATAGTGGTAAAAAGAATCAATTCTAGAATGATTTCCTTGCTAAGATTACCAGCCAAAACAATCAATAATGAATAAAAGAAGAGTCATATGAGCATGCACATTTAATATTACTATATTAATGAATGACTAACAGCTGAAGGGAGCTCTTTGTCTAGGTGAGTTGGGTAAATTGACAGATTTATCCTAGGTTAATAACCTTATTGACACTATTTCTGCTCTCTTCAAATCACAAAGTGACGATGTAAGAACAGCTGCTTCAATCGCTCTAGGTAACATTTCAATTGGAAACCCAGATTTCTTCCTACAAAGAGTCTTCGCTTTAGTTGACAATTCAGACTCACAAGAAAAGCAATTATTCTTAAACACAATCAGAGAAATCATTATTCATAATAGCAAGTGTCTTCAGTTGTATCTACAAAGATTATTGCCCTTGCTTATTGAACAAGCAAAGAATGAGGATGAGCAAATCAGAAACATTGTTGCTGAGTCCATTGGCAGACTTTTCATTATCTACTCAAGATATATGACTGGCGATTTAGAGCAAGCAATTAAATCAAGCAATGCCTTGGAAAGAGCAACAGTTACAAAGTCTTTCAAGTATGCTGCTTCAAAAGAAACTTAGAAGTATTTTATATTATTTTACTAAACTGACAGCGCTGATCTTGAAAACTCTATTGAAGTACTATTAAAGTCAATCTAAGATAACGATATTAATGTGAGAAGAAATGCTTTAGAATCACTAAATGCAGTTGTTCACAATCAACCACAAATTGTAAGAAATGACTTAGAGAAGCTTCACAAACTCACAATCCAAGAAACAGTCGTTAGACCAGAACTTATCACTGAAGTTGACTTGGGTCCATTCAAGCATAAAGTAGATGAGGGTATTCCCATTAGAAAGGCTGCTTATGGCCTCTTAGACACTATGATTGAGAAGATTCCAGATAGATCAGACTGCTCACATATCACTGAAGTTGCCATTCGCGGACTAGATGATTCAGCTGAGGAGTGTATGATCATTTGTCTCCACCTCTTAGGTAGATTGATTTCATGGGCACCAACTATTGTTGTTAGCAACCTTGACTTATTGATTGAGTCCTTCGAGAAGCAATTCCAAAAGAATATCAAGTTAATTGGAAATGCTTAGGGATCTGAGAAAGCTCAAAACATTATGAGAGCCTTGTTAAGAGTAGTAGAATAACTTTAGAGGACTCAAGAGGTAGAAGGGAGCAGCAGATTTGCTGACATGTTTAAAACATTTGTACTCGAAAACCCAGTTTCTAAGGATATGTATGAGAAGATTGCTGCAACTGCATCACAGGCTATATTTGGTGATCATTTCTGAGATGTTAGTCATAAGATAAGATTTAAGTTATCAGTATTTCTATATTATAAAATTTTATTTTATTTCTCAACGCTCCAATTACTCCAAAGTGTAATTACAGATCATTAAATGTATTATATCAGATATGATTCAATAGATTATCGAATAACATTAGATAGATTTAGTTTTCTTATAATAAAATGCGAACAGATTTATGATTTACAAAAGATTCTTATTTATCAAATTTTAATAAGATAGTATATTTTTATTATTTGATTGTTTCCAATTTGAGTTAACTGATTTATCCCAAATTAAAATAAATTATAAATAAGTAAGGTTTATACAAACTTCATATTTTTTCTTTTTATTGTTAAAAATATTTTAATTAAAATAAAAAGTAACAATTCTTAAACATTTGTAAAATTATAAATTAAGGTTGATTAGTTGTATTTTAAAATTTATAATCCTATTAAAATCACAAATTGCAATTTGTTGCAATCATAAAACTAATTCACAAAAATATCTCATACAGTATGATATGCTCTCTTCAAAGTCAAAATATACCTGCTCTTTTATTAATATCGATTTGCATAGGGTTATCACGTTAAACCACATTTGAAAGCTCTTACATTGCAGCTAGATAATTAGAAAAATTATCAATGTTAGCCAGAGCCAATGAATTAATAATAAATATGATATTAAATCATATGCATAGATTTATTGATATAGTTAATAATGAATCAGTTGTATCACAAAATTAAACAGGTAAACTTCAAAACAACAAATAATCAAGATCACTTTATGTTAATTACACTTCCGGTTAGACTTGCTATACCCCGAATAACTGCACCTACACAGCCGATTATGGAAACGGAAACTACTTCTCTTCCTACACATCTACTACATATTACAGCGATAACCCAGTACCCTCTAATAATGGAGGAGGTAGTTACATTAAAATCTACCGCAAAGTCACAACTACAAATAATGATAATTAACTCATTGGAATAGTAGTAGGAGTTGCGGGTTTTGTGATTGCTTTAGTTACTACACTTATTATTGTATTTTGCTGCTGTACTAAAGTCAAGCATCAAAGTGGCCGCAAGTAACGAGTCTGCAGAAAATCTGTTAAGCGTTGTGGATGCTGCAAGAAAAGAAAAAATCACAGTCATAAACCTAAAATATTATAAAACCAATCATTTAATGCCACTTAAAATCCAAATTCTTCAATGCAGCCTATGAATATGATCAATGGTTAAACTCCATCATCGTTTAATTAGCCAATTTACTAGGTACAACCAATGGCTATTGGTCAGACTGCTACTCATTATTCATAGATAGCTGGCTTTGTTGATAATTAATATGCGGCAACTTATCGTGGATCTGAAATCTAGCCCGGTTTATAAAATGGCCCTGATCAGCATCTTACGCACTAACCAGTTGCATATATTAAAATAAATAATTTAGTTAGCTATTTATTTTAATTGGTAACTACTTGAAAAAACTTGAATCTAAAATCTTTATTATGAAAAATTAAGAAGGAGTTCAATTTCTTTTTATCTGTATTTTTTTTATATTAATAAATCTCTAAGAACATTGAAGACCAAATCTCAATCTATCCATTTTTATCTTTGTAATAATTCAACAATTTAAAAGCATTTTATATATTTATTAAAAAGTTATAAAAATATTGCAGTTGAAAATTAGAATACTCAGATACCCTAATAAACATATAATCAAAGCTTCTATCCAACACTGGATCAGCCATCCACTAAGATTTAAGATCTTTGAAGTAAATTTACAATGGTTTTTATTTAATAACTTCTTTATAGAAAATAATTATCAAAAGTCTTTCAATTATTGGTAAGTGCTTAATTATTCATGAAAAACTTTTGCCAATATCTTGTTGCCTTAATGGTTATAATTTATGAAAGATAGAAATAAAAAATATTTTTATTTATTTTATGAATTTTAATTAAACAACTCTCATTTTCTTGAATAAAATCATGATTAATAGAGTAGTCAGTATTAAAATTAAATGTTAATACATTTGTAAAGCATTCCAATTTATTGAATTAAAAATAAGTAATCAATTAAACAAATTACCTATTGTTTTTAAAATCAAATCTCCAATTTTTTATCTATTCTCTACATCAATAGAATTTTACATATTATTTGACAGCTCCAAAGAGAATACAATTAAAACACAAATTAAAAAATATATTAATTTTAATTGAAAAAATTTTGAGCATATATTTATTTTTAATATATTGATTTCTTTGCATTTTAAAAAACTAAATCATAAAATTAAATTTTTTTAGAATGCCTTATTATTTAAGTGTAAATAAACTTCTATTCTCTTTATAGCTGAAAAATAAAAAGAAACTTATGAATGAATTATTAGATAAATTACATTTAAATATAGAAAGTAATTATTTGAGAATAAAATTAAAACTTTATAAATGTCCTGAGAAAATCAATTTTATTCTAAAATTCAATTCACTTTATAAAATAAATGCAAAATTATAATTAACATTTAACAATATGAGTTTAATTGAGATGCATCCTTATAAATAAATATATTTTTTTTATAGATTTTAAATGCTTTTCAATTAGTGACTTTAATTATCAATAGCCATCTCATATAGAGCTTACTTTATAGTCTATACTGATTTCTATATCATTTTCTAATATTTTCCTTCAATTTTAATGATTTATGAATATATAATAAAGTCAAATGGAATTATGAGAACATCAAAGCCATAGTGATTAGCCAGTTTTATCTAAGAGTAAATATGCTACAGATATAACTGAGTTTTATTGATAAATTTCATATTTATTAGGCATGTGCATAGAGTGTCTACAATGCTTAGGTTTGAGTGTTGAGTGTACAAACAATCTTTATCTGTGAAAATATTAATAATTTCTTGTTCCTCATCTGCTGCGAGTTATTAAGGGCTACTTAGTACTTTGTTAACTTAAACCTTTTAAGATTCAAGGTCATCTTTCAATTGTTACACAGCTGATTTAATTTATTAACTAAAACTTTCGTACACCATCTCATTGTCATTAATAAGCTTATACTTCAATTTTGAATCTCTAACGATTAATGGGAAATTATCCTCAATAGCTGTGATTTCACTAAATTAGATGTATTTATTTACTCTTTCCTACTGCTAATCGTTGAAATCTTCATAGTAACAGAAGTTAAGCATAGCTACTTAGAGAGACTTTTAGGACTATTGCATATTATTAACTTGTTAAATTTAAGGTTTATTAGGGGTGGTAGATGTTGAAGTGGGGTTTTAAGTTTAAATTTGTGAAGATACGTTATTATTGTTAGGAAAGAGTAAATTATTTATGGGAACCAGTCTATGAAAGTCATTTATTGATGGAGTTTTTAATGAAATTATCAAATCAACTTCTTGCTTCTTAACTATACCTTGTGATATTCTGATTTTTTAGCACTCAATCAATTCATACTCATTATTTACATTCTAGTTTTGCTCGTTATGCCATTCTTTCCAGAAATGCTTGACCAATTAGTTTTTGTTATTCTAAATTTGAATCTAGGCGTTTGTCATCCAATCATGAATATCCCTGAGATGTCTCTCAATAATTAATTGTTTATCTTTTTCTGATTGATTTAAATGTCTTGCTCTGTCAATTTCTTTTAGCTGCTCATCTGCCAGGTAATTCCATTCTTCCCTTTTATTCTCAATTAAACTTTGAATAAAATATTCAATAATTTTATATATCATACATTATACCTTATTTTATCTGTTTTAGATTCTTATTGAGTTCATCTTGAAGAAGGAGTAAGGGGCTTTGCCTAATCATAAGCAATTTCTAATTCTCATCTATTGAATTATCATCCTCTTCAGGTAGATTAACCTGTATATTGGACAACTACTGTGAATTCTATTAAGACTTAATCCTCAACTATATCTCATCCATATTTTAATCACTGCTACTACTCTCATCAAATTTATAGTTTATTGTAGAATTTTACAATAACTATTTGTCAAGTAGATCTAGTTAGTACTTAACATGATGGTCTACAGGCAGTAGATTATCATCACACTTTGAGTGGCATTACTTCTTGTCTAATATTTATATAGATGGTATAATATCCTAATTAAAGTCAATTACTTATCCCAGTTTCTCTTGCTTTGCCAAGTCATTTATTACACTTGGAATATAGTAATTAATAATGATATAATAGTTAATTTTAATATTGAGATATATTAATTATAATTCAATATGCTCATTAGTTGTGAGGTTTAGATGTATATTCAATTAATGACTAGTTGAAGGATAAATTTAATTGTTTAATTTATTGTTTCCTTATATGTTTGCTTAAATGTGATAGATGGCTTGTTAAGATAAAATATCACCAAGATTCATTTTTTGTTATTTAGAATTTATTACTATTCACAATACAAATTTAAAGCTTAAATTTAGAAATTACTGCATATCTTAATTATGATAATTAATGCAAAATTTTATCAAAATTTATAAAATTAAATAGATAATTTAAATTAATTACAGTTTATGTCCTAATAGAAATGTAAAAAAGCAGTAATAAACTTTATAATTGATTGGAATCATTTATTTTATTTAACTACTTTTGCTTAAATAAAAGAAGACCATCAATAATAAAGTCCAGTTAATTCTTAAACTTATCGAAGGATGACACTAGCTTTTACTAATTATTTTTATATAACATTATTTGTTCCTTAGTTGTTTAGAAACTAATTAAATATCAACAATTTAATTTCATTAAGATTCTCCTTTCCTTTGTATTTATTTTATTAAATATTTTAAGAATATTTCATCTGAATATAAAACGAGAGAATTTGGATAGTATTAGTTTATTTATTAATTAAATTGCAAAATAAAAATGAGTTAGTAACCCAATCAAACAATACCGGTAACAACGCCCTAGCTACAATTCCAGAAATAACCCTAACCAAGTTTCCAAAACCTCAATGATTTGAGCAACTTAAACATTTCTTACCACAATATAAATCCAGGGGAGTAGACAACCTCTAATTTTGTGCTGATGAACCATCACTCATAGATTTATAAATCCACTTAAGACCATCTTAATTCTACTTTTGATAGAAATCTGAATTTCATTTAAGCCTCAACTAATGCAAACTTAAATGCCAATCAATCTAACGCCAATTTGCATCCAGTTAATTTGAATTAGAGTATATCAGCACCTATAGTCAATTAACAGCTTTAAGTGCCATTAAGTAAATACAATGATCCAGCTTTGGACAATCTGAGATATATATAAAGTTAAGGCCAATAAGCTAACACTTAGTAGTCCTCAAGTCCTTTGAGTTACTTACAGCAGCATTAGTAACTTTCTCATTATCCCCAAAATCAAACCACGACTAATTCCTCCACTAACTATGGTCATTTGCAGAATAACTACTCTGACGAGGGGAAATAACTTTACAACTAACCTCTTTCTGTTATCACTTAAAATACTCTTGCTAATACCGAAATGAATCACCCTAGTAGGGTCACAAATAATCAAGAATCTCAAAATGTGCAATAGCCTCAAGTTTAAACCCCTTCAAGTAATACTATGCGGTAAAATTACTCACAATCAAATTTGTTGGCGCTTCATCCAACTTAATCTTAACTGCATTAAAATCTTCCGCATAGCAGTTAAAATACCTAAATTGGTTAAATCATTCATACTACTAATCAAATCGAGCAAGCAAAGTACAATCAGTCAACTAGCTACAATTAGAATTAAAACAACACTCTTACTACTGCAGAAAATGCATTATACTCACAAAGGGAAAATTTAATTCAAACGGCTTTATAAAGCACAATGAGTTTGTAGTAAAATCAGTAGCAGTAAAATTAGAATTTGGCAAATATGTAAAGCAATTATGGGGGTACAGGGATTGGTCATTTGAACTAGCAAACACAAATGCAGAGTTTTTATTAACCAGGAAACAGTCAAAGATTAAGCAATATGTAGGGTCTCTCAGTTGATATTTATGATTATGAGAGATTAATGCATTTATATTTATTTCCATTGACAACTTATAGATTATAACATAAATACTTGATTTATAATGAATGCTTGAAAATCAAAGATTAATGCGAGAAAATAACGATTTAAGAGAAAATATGCTATCTTAGAGGAAAGAACTCGAAACAACGAAAATGAATCATATGATAAAATGTGGCAATTTAGAAAATGAAATCACTACTAATATTTCTAAGAATAATGTTCTCAAAGGAAAAATCAAGAAAATTAAGAAGTTTATGCTTGCACTCTGCAAGATAATTGAAGAGAACTAGATGTAAACTGTAATATATTATTAGATGGCATTATTTTTGAGGCAAAATATTAATGATAAATGTAGGTTTAAGATCAAGGTTAGAGGGAGGATAGTTAGGCCAGAAGTCAAGGTTTTCTGAGTAAAGTAATTGATAATGATACTGATTCAGATATAATAAAATATCAATTTTATAATATTATTTTAATTAAAACCACAATAATGAGAAATTACCTACTTTGGAATTGTTATGCCACTAAGTTAAGAAATTAATGACTGATCTCTTAGAATTGAAAATGAAGAAAATGAGGGCAAATCGAAGATCTTATCATAATCACGCTAAGTCACTGTTAGGAGGCGGCGATCACTTCGAATCACTTTTCAAAGGAGGAATTGGATTTGACAATACCTCACAGCATATTTTAAATTAAAGTAACTTAGCATACAAACAACTTATCAGATATAATTAAAGCATCACAATTAAGTGATGAGAGCTAAATCAATGCCATCATCTTAACTTTAACAAATAGCCTAAAAAATAGAGGGCAATAGTAGCACCAAAAACTAAAGCCGATTAACCACTAAGCAGAGTACACCTCCAAATAACAATAAAGGCGCTGAGAATCAAGTAAAACAGAGCAACAATAAAAATAGTGGGAATCTACTTTAGGTGTAGAGTAATATGGGAGGCACTTCTTCCGCTAGGAAATCTTCTAACTTCAACCCTCATAGTAACTAGTAGTATCAACAATAATTCTTTTAACATAATTATAGAATAATAAAAAGTATTATGTATCCAAGCAACATGTTAACTGGTTAATAAATAGATATCGATGAAGATGACTCGAAATCTTCTTCCTCTGAGACACTTTAGCCAAATGCCTAATTACTTGACTAAAGAGACCCCAAGAACCAAAGAGCCTAATCTCAAGGTGCTCTATCTAGAAAAAGTAGAAATAAATCTTTGCAATCACAGAATGGCCACAATCACAACTCTCAGACTTGTTAAAATCACATAAACAGGCCAATGATGTGGGTGCCAAACGATATGCAGGAAGAGTGTGCGCTATGCAAGTCATACTTTAATTTGTTCAGACGTCGTCATCACTGTCGCATGTGTGGCTCTTTGGTTTGCTACTACTGCTCCAATCATTGTGAGTATGTGCCCGGGTACGCTGACTAGAGAGTGAGAGTGTGTGATGCTTGCTACAGAGACAAGAAGAGACTTAACAGGATCAAGTCTAAGAAGTGGAGTGTCACTTCTATTTACTTCGCTCCCAATATAATTAATATAAATTTATTTAATGTATAAAATGTATTATAACTACTGAGTTTAATTGGCTTCTTATTTGATAAGATTCACTCTACTCAATATTTTCAGTGCAATTCTTGAGAATTTACTGATATTAACTCGACTTATAAGTATAATTAAGATTTAATTTCATACAACTTAGTCTAAGTTTAATAGATTTAATTTCAAACAAAACTAGAAATATAAAATTATAAAGTGTATAATTAAAAGCAATAAATAGATAATAATAGAATGGCAAGAAATCCAATCCATAAATCAATACCCTTGTTGATATTAATGTCATTATTTATGGGTTTATCACTTTAAACCACCTTTGAAAGCTCATATATAGCGGAAAGATATTAATAAAAATATTCTAATAAATCTACAAATGAGTCAACTTATGAATTTTATATTCTGTCATAAGTATATTAAGTTTATTATAAATTTTGTTATTCACTATCTCTAATTTTTTTAAAAATGTGAATCAGCTGGAGAATATTAATATCAAGAATAAGTAGGAAAATCAGAAGAAGCAGCGAGATAGCTGTAATATTTATACAGAAACTTCTATTATGGGCAGAGTTGTTATTATTATTACTCTTGCTACTACACAGGCAACTTCGGTTACAACTATTATTACTCTGAAGGTGGAAGTAGTGGATCATCTGTGGGTATAGCTGTTGGAATAGTGTTTGTCATAATTGCTATAGTTTCAACACTTATTGTGGTATTCTGCTGTTGTACAAAAGTCAGGTATGAAAATGGGCGCAGAAGAGTCGTATGTAGAAAGTCGGTAAAGCGTTGTGCATGCTGCTGTAAATAAAGAAAAACTCATATTCACAGGCCAGCACCCAATTATCAACAAGAAATGGCATACATCATCCCTTAAAACCCTAATTAAATTGCACTCCCAATATATATGGGCAACAATTAGCAGCCATACATGCAAAATTAACCCATGGTTTATGGACAACCTATGGCTATGGGATAGCCTGTGATGTAGTAGTATCCATAGCCAGGCGGTTACGTCGATAATTAATTTATGGGTAATATTGATAAAGTATAATTGATTTGGGGAAATTCAAAAATAAAAATATAACGGTAGATATATATATTATTAACTGCCACTAATTAGGTAAGCTTCTAAATGTAATTTGATTCATAACACTTTTAATTACAAAATTTTAATATTAAAATAATTATAACCAAATTTTACACATTGTGCATTGTACTGTTTTATGTTTTTTAAGTTTTTTAAAATATTAAGGCGTACTTTAAAAATAATACAGATTGTACATTGTACTGTTTTTAAGAAATAGTTTTTTTATAACTTAATTGTACAGAATGATTATTAGTGGTGATTTATTATTTAATTATTAATTATAAATACAAAATGAATGGCGAAATGAGTGGCAAGGTATTTAGATGATATATGCACTCGTGATCAAAGACAGTCTAGTATCAATTGCAATAATTATGGAAAAGACAAATCAGAAGATGGAAGACAAGGCTAATGAGCGTCATATATTTGTGTTGGAGATTGAGACCATTGACGAAAAGCAGAACCATACCAGCGTTCCTGAAGCAATCTCCGGGAAGACTACGAGATTCTGCCAGAGAGGCCTACTTTCAAGGAGAATGCCTTACGGCGTACACGAAGCAGCGACTGATCGAAGATGGGGATTCAGAGTCGATGACAGAGTAACCAACAGTGATGGGTGAGGCCGACGTGGATCAAATAGATGACAAAAATAACAAAGTAAAGAAATGAAGGGCCTCACCAAGTAGAACTTCCATAAGTGCTCTAACGTAATTACATCAAAATAATTAAATAATAAATCACCAATAATAATCATTCTGTACAATTAAGTTATAAAAAACTATTTCTTACAAACTGTACAATGTACAATCTGTACGATTTTTAAAGTACGCCTTAATATTTAAAAAACTTAAAAAACATTAAACTGTACAATGTACAATCTGTATAATTTGGATATAATTATTTTAATATTAAAATTTTGTAATTAAAAGTGTTATAAATCAAATTACATTTAGAAGCTTACCTAATTAGTGCCAGTTAATATTGCTAAATAGATAAAATAGGAAAGTTAGAAATTAATCAAATTAAATTTATTTATAACCAATTTTCAATTTATTTACGTTTCGATTGTATTCGGACACTTATAGGTGAATGTTGTATATTTACTTGAATTTTAACTGAAAGAGTTGAAATCATAGCTGAATGCGTGAATTTCTAAACTGGACCATTACTTAAGTCACCAGTAACAACTCTTTCAATCTATTAAATCAAATCATCGACTGATATACAAATCTTAGACAAAATTTCAAAGATTTAGAGTGGAATCGCCATAAATGGTCAAGAACTCGTTGCTTGATGAGTGTTTCTTCAAATTTGAGACCCTATCGTATTCTCCATGTTTTAAAACCCCCAGCTCAGCAACTTTCAAGTCCTGCTCGACTGTTTGAGCACCAAATTCGGCAGCTTTAGTGGAGGAGGAGCCAAAATGACGATTTGAATGAGCGAAAATGAGAGAGGTTTTTGGATTTCTGGTTTGATTAGTTAAAATTAAAACTTAAAAGTGTGATATGTAATAAGGGGGCTTTTAATCAATAAATTTGACGATTCAAGTGCTGTTTCTGTATGTATTGGTGTCTTCTATAGCCCCTGCACTTCAACTCATCGTCTTTCAGCCCAACTTCACACAAATCCATGCTTGATGGTGCTGCACCACTGCTTCACACTGAAAGCCCAGAGCTTGTTGACGTCTGTCTTGGTCATTGTCTTCAGAATCTGCGAGAGCCGCTTCACCAGGTGGATCCTATGAAAAGTTAGGTATAGTAAGCTTACTTGCTGTCTGCTTGCTCTTATCGGAGGTGCCTCTTGATGTAGGAGAACAACTGCTCGATTGGGTTAAGCCAGGGTGAGTATTCAGCGTTGAAAAGGACAGTCACCTTGAACTTCCTAGCAGTCTCCAGCACCTCTGAATACTTGTGAATGACTGCGTTGTCCATGAGCAGCACGATCTTCTTCTGGGCGAGATCCTTGTCTGTGCGCAGCTGGCGCAGGGTGTGATAGAGGAAGTTCTCGAACAGCACAGCATCGAAGGCCCCCTCAATGATTTGGCTGGAGACCAGCTGATCCTTAGTGATTGCTGCTATGAAACTCATCGAGAACTGCTGCCTCTTAGTTTTTTCCTTGGTTATAGAGAGATTTCTAGCTATAGTGCCATAAGTCCCCAACCTCTAGCTGACTTGCTGTCTGACAACTGCAATGGGAGTATAATTTAATGATGGTTATGCATCGATGTTACCAGAGTCTGCTATGGGTGCTTATTCATTTCTCTTGTTGGGTATGCTTAGCTTGGTATAAACTAAAGTAGTATAAAACCATGAAGCTATAGCTTATTTCCTATTCCTTCACTGTGACTATACTGCTGCTCTCTGCCCTGCTTGACATCTGCAAGCGTCTAGGTGTAATACCTATCTAGTTTTCATGAGCTGTTGCATTGATCACCTCACTACCCTTACGCTTACTTGATTGCAGTCTGAGGCTGGCTAGATTCTGAACTAATGGAGTAAGAGTGGAAGCCGATTTCAGAGGGGTTTATGGTTGACTTACACTCTTCTTGGAAGAGCTCTATATTCTGAACGCGTTGAAGTGCTTCTG